>CAKNWT010217795.1:0-11990 GCA_932066315.1 Andricus coriarius
AATTTTGGAAATATTTTGAAATAATTTTCGATTTTATCTTAAAATTAGTTTTCCAAAATAAAAAATCATTTTTTGAAATATTAAAAAAAATCGTAATCTTGCAAAATTCAAAATTTTTGCTTTAAAATCTTTTACATTCTTTTTCGAAATCATTTCTTGAAATTTTTTTCAACCTTCTTAATATCTTTTAAATTGATTCAAATTTATCATATTTTTTTTTAACTAAAAAATTTTACAAAATTACTTAAAATCTTCCATATTAATTATTTTTCGACAATTTTGGGAATATTTTGAAACCTTTAAAAGAAAACTTGTATCCTCTTGAAACCTTTCAAAATTACTAAAAAGCATTTTTTTCGAAATCTTCCAAAATCTACATTTTGGTTGAAATTTTTTGAAATCGCTAGAAGATTTTAATTATTTTTGAAAATTTTTAAAATCTTTTCAATATCTTTTTAAATGAGTAGCATTTTTCCTAAACAAATTTTAAATTCTGCAAAATGAAAAAATTGCCTTAAAATATTTTGGAAATCTTTCGAAATGTTTTGTGAAATCTTGTTCAATTTTATTTGGAAAAGTTTTTCATTCTCTTGAAACCTTTTATTCTTAAAAAGATTCCACATTTTCTCTTGTAAATCTTTAAAAATCGATTTTTTTTCTTAATTTGATGAGATCGACGCAAGGCGCATTTTCCGTTACATTTTTACATTCTCATCCTATAATGAGAGGGTGTCTGTCTGTTTGACTCTCTCTTTGTCTGTCTGTTTATCTGTCTGTCTGTTCGTCTTCAGATTTTTAGTTTGTTAGGACATTAACTTTCAGAGGAATTAACCTATTGGATTGGGCTTTGGTATACTCTTTAAGTGTCCTAAAATGAAGGTCAAGTTCGTTAGCCAGCCACTTTGGATAATAATTCAAAAAGTGAGCACATTTTGAAAATTATTGAGAACAATTTTTGTAATAGTAAAAAATGCTGTGGACGTATATTAATAGCACTCAAAACGGCGAACAAAATATTTTTTATGACTTTTTTTGATAGATGCAAAATTACCGAAGTTATAGCATATACAAAATGCCAAAAAGCAAACGAAAATGAACATTTTAAGCCAAACAACGCACGTTATTGAAAAAAGTTAAGAGAAGAAAAATGTTTCTTCTTGAATACCCTACAATATTTTTATAAGACTTTTTTTAAATTTTATTGTTTGGAATAATCTTATTTGATAAATTTTGAATGTGTTTAAAGTGTGAATAACAGGGATTGATGATTGGTTTGTTTCTAAGATATATAATTTTTTAATAGATTGTCTGATTAAATTACTTCCATTAGCTTTTATGTTAGGTAAGTTGTGATTCTTAAAGTTATTTAAAAGTTAAAAAGACGCAATTTGTATAATTGTATTTTCTGAAATTCTAATTTCTTCAAGAGTATCTTTAATAGATTGGTTTATGTCTAGAATTTTAAGGTGTAAAATTTTGTACCTAAAGGTAAAGTATTTTTAAATTTATAAGACGGGCCCTTTGAACAAAAAATAATATTAGTTTATGTGTGATTAATGGTTTTAACAGAAACCCTAGTTTTTTCTGCACTTATTTCATAAAACAGAATTTTTTAAAGCATTTGTTGTTATTAAAATTTATTTCTGGAATAACAGATATTGAGAGTCACGAAAATACCTGAGAACATGTGTGTGTACTACTGATCCAAATAGAAAAAGTCATGCATGTCACGGTCATACTGATATGGAAAGTCATTCCAATACAGACACGAATAAATTTCAGCACAAGCTAAATTTTTTGTAAAAAATTGCATGAATGAAGAAAATAACTGATAAGCCAAAATTTAACTGATTAAATTAATCAAGCATTAATTAATTATTAACGAATTAATTAATCACTCGTTAACAAATTGAAAGTTATATCATTCAGAATGACTGGTTTAATCATTAAAAGTTACTGATTACGTAATTTAAAACGACTGATTTAATCAGTGGCTGTTACAGTCTAGATAATTCTTAATTACCGATATGGTATGTGGATGTTACTGATTAGATTAATTTTTTTTTGTTGGTAGGAAATAAATCATTTTTTTCTTTGAAGATTAAGCGCTTTTGTTGAAAATTAATTTTTTAAATACATTTTTGAAAATTGACCTATTCCATTTTTGGTTGATAATCGATCTTTCTTAATTCAAAACATGTATTTTGTGGTAAATTTGCCTTTTGTAAAAAAATAATGAAAATTTTATTATTTCGTGGGAAATTCGTTTTTCTTTTTGTATTAAAAATCAATTTTTTTAAATGAAATTCGAACTATTTAATTTTTGGTCAAAAAGTAATCAGTTTTAGTTAAAAATTCAATTACTTAGTTAAGAATACAACTATTTCATTAAAAATTCGTCTTTTTGTTTGTTAAATGCCACTCTTTTTCTAATCGAAAATCAAAATATTTGTTGATGGAAATATCAATTACTTTGTTGAAGTACTTTCTTTAAAATATATTGGTTTTGGTTGAAGATTTACCATTTCAATTGAAAACTCATCAACATGAGTAAAAATGTAATTAGTCTGTTGAAAATTCGTTGCTTTTTGTTTGACAATTACTTTTTTAAATAAAAATTTATTTATTCCATTTTTGATTGAAAGTTGATCCTTTTTAGTTGAAAAATAATTTTTTAAATGAAAATTAAGGTATTCCATTTTTATAGTATCAAATTCATCTCTTTGGTTAAGAATTTATATCTTTAGCTCGAAAGTTGAACCATATTTTTACAATTCGTTTTTATTTCAAATTAATATTTTTTAAAGTTGAAAATTCAACTTTTAAGTTAAAAATTATTGCAGTTTGTTGAAAAATCGTCTCCATATAGAAAACTAATCTTCTCAGGTGAAAAATTATCTTTTTATTTAAACATTTAACTACTTGTTTAAAAGTTGAACTACTTTGTGAAAAATTAATTTTTTTGGGTTAAGATTCATCATTTTGGTTAAAAATTATTCTGTTTTGTTGAAAATTAAACTGTTTTGTTACAAATTTGGTTTTATAATTGGAAATTAATTTTGTTAATTAAAAATTTATCGAATCCATTTGTTGTTGAAAATTGGCTTTTTTAGTTGTGAGTTCAACAGCTTTGATCATTTAAAGTTACTGATTACGTCAGCTGTGGATATTAAAAATTTAAAGAATATTTCAAATATCCCTTTTATTTCAGAAAAATGTATCCAGAAAACGAAAATTTGTTGAAAAATAATTCTCCTTGGTGTTTATTTATTATTTGCTCATGAATAAAAAGCCAACAAAAAAAGATAAAAATTTTGGAAGAAATTTCAACTTTCTAGCATTTATAAAAGAGAAGATAGTTATAAACAATACTAAATTATTTAAAAAATTATGTTTCTTAAATTGCATTAATTATTACCTTACTTTAAGTCAAAAGTGACCAAAAAGTTTAAAAATCATGATAAAACCGCAATTTTCTATCATTACTCGAAGATAATATTATTAAAAATTATAATAAATTGTTTAAACAAATATGTTTCTTAACTTCTATTAATTATTACTTGACTAAGTTAAAAGTGGAAAAAGTTTTAAAAAATCCGGAATCACCACAACTTTCTAGCATTATTTTAAGAGAATATTGTTATAAATAATTTCTGATATTGTTAAAAAAATAACTTTTGTGAACCTACATTAATTATTGCCTCGTTCTAAGTGAAAAGTTGAAAGCAAGTTGATAAATTCAGACAAAACCCCGATTTCCTACATCAATTATAAGAGAAAATTGCTATAAAAAATTGTAAATTGTTTAAACAATTGTTTAAATATATAATTATCAGTGGAAAGTAATCTGTTTTGCATAAGAAACAATTTCTAGTAAAACAAACCGCAAAAAATAATAATTAGTACAAAAAACTCACAAAACCCAATTTTTCACTTATGGGGTTTACGGGACCCTATAAAACAGATTTATGGGAGTGATTTAAAAAAAAAGTTTTGATTGATAAACCTTGAGTTTTGACTCGATTCATCTAATATTGATGATTGTGAATAAAATTTACAAAAAGGTATTTTTTTTCTCTTAGGAAATACTTTGTTAAATTTCATGGGACTTCAGGGACTTGAGGAACCCTTAAATATAATTTAAAAAAAAAATGTTTTGGACCACCCTATTATGCAAGGCAAATAATTTTTACGAAGTTTGCGAAATAATTTCAATTTTCTATGAGAAATAAAGAAAATATCTAACGAACATTTTTTTTTTATGAAAAGAGAATAATTATGTTGACAAGTAGCGCATGAGAATCCTGAATATGCCAAATTAATTACTATATTGATCCATATTAAACCCATATTGGTACATTATAATTTTGAGATTGTAATCAATTCTTAGTTTTTTTTTTAAATTTTGTTCCAACAATTCGTTCGAATTAGTAATTTTCTACTTATCTTTAGTGGATCGCAGTTCCCTCATCGAATCTGAAAAATTTCCCTAGTAATTACTTAAATTTTACAAATTTTGATTCAAAGAACAAAAATGCTTACAAAATAAAAAAAAATCCTTCAAGCCAGAAAAGTATGATCAAGAAAGATCTGCCAATTTCGAGAAAAAGAATGTGAAAGTTTACAATCTCGAAGTGATAGGAATCTAAAATTGGAACGCGTTCGGTTGCGGATCACAATAAAAAGTGCAATTTTAATTTTAAACAAAAAACAAAAATTAGAATCCGAGATATTAAGTTGCTGGATGGGGAGAAAATGAGTTTGATCCGAAAAAGGTTACCAATTTCTAGTAAATCATTGGAAAATTTGGATTTTAAAATTTCAGGGGCTTTGAAAATTACCACCGAATGCAGGCCCGCGTTCAGTCTTAGTCAGCGCGTGAGCGACTTCACTTGATGTCTTCTTGCAAAAAAGGGGGGAAAGAAGTGGAAGCTCCGATCACGCGATTTGATTCCTTATACTTTTTTTCACACAAATCAATTGAAGGCTGCTCCGGATCTCGCCAGATCACAACTTAACATTTCAATCTTTTTATTTCTCGTATGTAAAAACAAGAATTCGAAGCACCCATATTCACAGATCATTCTCGTTAACCCTCCAGTTCGCACATTTATTTCCCAGCATTTATTGACTGATATATTCGTATTATCTTCAGGTGAAATGGTGAAAAATCAATGTAAATAATGGGAAAACTATGAAAAATACTTACTAATTTTTATTTTGGACTGGGTTGAGTCGTGCTGCATTCACTGGAAAATACTCAGGAAACCTAAAAAGGTACTACACCTCATCAGCTAACGATGAATTTATGCAATATTTTTAGTAAATATTTTGTATTCGTGGTGTTCTAAAATTACTAAAATTGTTTCAAGTTTGTTAATCCATTTATTTCTCACAAAATTAAAATTTTAGTTTAAACTAGATTATCCACCACTGTAAGTTTATGAAGAATTTGGTTATTCCCCTCTCTGCATCGCATCAAGTTATGGAGTGCATTTATATTTTTTGGTGTTCTCTGAAAATTTTAAATGTATATGTTTCATTATTCAATGCCAATGTTTAAATATGTTATTTTCTAGATACCATCAAAAGGGGTGGGTTTAAACCAGGATTTAAAATCAGTTTAGGCTTCAAATGTTTCTAGATTCTGGTTAAGACCCCCTTTAGTAATCTAAATGATCAATTTCCGAATTTACACCACATGCCCGAAATTACCCCGTTCGACGGTATTCCAAAATGATAATATAATCACTTTTAATCATCAAAAGTTTGTTCCTTTTAGTAAAATAACAGAGGCCTTCATATGGTTTCTGGGGTCTGATATAATGAATAGTGTAGGTTACTACGTGCTCTCAATTCGAATCTGTGCTCAGAATTGCTGTATTCAACTATTTATTGCTGAAAAAAAACTTGTATCACAATTTCTCAACGCTTTCTTAAGTTATTATTTTACGCCTTTAAAATCAAATTTAATTTTTAATTCATTCAATTTTGGTACGTAGATATTCAAAGTTGAGGTTAAAGAATGTCTGAAATTTTGTTCAATGTGTCCATGATCAGTTAATCGAAACCGTTTTAATGAAGTACAATGTTTAAACTGGATTTTAGTAAAACGTGGTCTTCTGGCACTCTTTAGCACGTCAGGGTAATATGTTATCAATCTTCAAAAATATAAAAATCGGATTTTTCCTATTTCAATCCCATTTCTTTTAAACTTTACGTGACGGAAAATATTTACAGATTCGGATTCAGCACGCAATAGATTAGAAACAACCACTTTCATTTCCCAGACCACTGAAAAAAACAGTATTACAGGCCTGTGCACAATTTTTATTTTGTCAAAGGGAACCGTCCATAAACTATGCTACCAATTTTGCACACTTTTTCGCCCCCCCCCCCCCCCCCATAACAGTAACGTAGCTGTTGGTTACACACGGATTTCAAATTTTTTCTGCAATGTTCGTGTTTCTAGTAAAAAAGCTCAAGCTCTTAAATATTCCTCTTTTTTGGTCTAAGAACAATGTTAAGGATCAGGGCTTGTCCGTACAATGTTGATTTAGTTTTTTAATTTTGCACCAGTCATTTTCCAATTTTTATCAAAGATTTTTTATTTGTAAACTTAAAATGACGGTAGCAAGGCACGCTCGGACGACTGGGACGAGGCGCGGATGATCCCCCACCTTGCGCAAGTCCCCTCTCGTTTCTCGACTCCAGCCAATCAGAGCTCCGGACTGCTCTTCTTGTACGAATAGAGCAAGACGCGGGATCCACCATTTCTTCCGTGCCGAGGCGTTAAGTCACTGTGCCCAAAAAGAGTCGAATTTCAATCACCACCTAGGACACTCGACTCGTTATCGCTGCATCGAGAATTGCTTGTATTTTCTGAGCAATATACTTGTGATACACCAGTGCAAAGTTTGCTTTTGTCGAAAGACCTGACATTAGCTATAGGCCTTTACAGTGAGGTGATTTTTTTGAAAGTATCATATTCCAGTAGTAGCAGCGAGCTAATCTAGTAGATAATCCGCTCGTCGCGTAGCCTTGTATTTTGCAGCGTGGGATGTAAAACTGATCATCTTAATCCCATTTAACGGCGTGTGATGTTACACCTTCCCAAGTTGAAATATTCTCCGGAAAGTGTTCTAGGGAAATTCTACGGAAAGTATTCTAGGGAAACTCCACTGACTTTCTTTGGGAAATCCACTAACTTTACGATGCAGGTTCCAGCGAGAAATGGACCGAGGAAGTGTCAAGAAAACGCTATACTATCATTATCTCTGCAACAACAATTTCCGAGTGCACAAGTTGTAAAAAATACATTTTCGTCAAAGAAATTAAGTTCTAAATAAAGATTGTCTGCACTTCACCCATTTTCCTCGTGACCCATCATCAAGAACTTCTGAGATATCCAGTTGTAAAGAATACATCTTTATCGAGAAACCTAAGTTCTAAATGAGGATTGGCCGCACTCAACCCAATTTTCTTGAGAAGAGTCATTGTACAACAACTTGCAGATGCACCAGGTGTAAAGAATACATTTTCTTCGATAAAGCTAAGCTCTAAATGACGATTGGCCGTCCCGCATTTGTTACTGGGACGAGTCCTCTTTGTCAAACACATTCTGAATGCATCAAGTAACCAAAATACTACTTCTCCCAGGAAGTTGCCTTCTTACTAGGAATTGTTTAGCACCTCATCGATTATTGGAATCACCCGTCAATATAAAACATATCAAGTGTGCACTAGGTACCAAAATACATCTTCTTCAAGGAAGTTAAGTTCAAAATAAAGATCGGTCTCACCTCAATTGTACGGGCAAACACAAGTCATTATACAACATCGTCCGATTGCACCAGGTATACAAACTACAACCTCCTCGAAGAAGTTCGATTTTATATAGAGAATGGTCATACCCCAGCGGTTACTGTGACGACCCGTCATTGTACAAAAACATCCGAGTGCAGCACGTATAAAAAGTACATAATTTTTGAGAAAATTAGGTCATCAATTAACATTTACCGCACCGCCGGCCAATTTTTATTATTATCGTTAATGTTACCACCCATTTTTCTTGTGAATTGTTATTTTACAAGAGCTTCGAAGTAATACAGGTGTAAAAATCCATCTTTCTTGAGCCAGGTTCTAAATGAAGTTTGGCCGCACCCTACCCATTTTTCTTGTCACCCGTCATTGTTCAATTACTTCCAAGTGCGTTAGGCCTAACAAAAATCATGTTTCTTCAGGAAGTTCAATCTTAACCCGCGAGACCGAGTCGGAATTTTAATCCTAATTGAAGATGGACTTAATTCAGAGTGCTTTGGCTTATAGAGAATCAAAGCAGGATGTGCAGGCTGGGATAGGCTCAAAGGAGGTTTTATCTAGAATCAGTACGTTTAACGTAAGGTTAAAATTTCGACTCAGGAGTACGCGCGCGTTGGTAATTTTATCTGAAGCTTTTGTGGGTAAAGTTGTTATGCTATGAGGGGTTCGAGCTAAATGGGTTCAGTGAGGCCAATCTTCGTTTAGAACTTAATTTTCTTTAGGAAGATGTATTCTTAAAACTAGGTGCCTTCGAAAGTTGTTGCATGATGACGGGTCACGACAAAAATGGGTATGGTGCGGCTAATCTTCATTTAGAACTTAACTTCCTCGAGAAATATTAAGTCCTTACACCTGGTGCACGCGAAAGCTGTTGTCTAATGATCAATCATGAGAAAAATGTGTTGAGTGTAGCTAATCTTCATCTACAACATTGAAAGTTCTTGCATGATGACGGATAACCAAAAAAATGGTCGCAGTGCAGCTAATGTTTGTTTAGAACTTAACTTTTTTGAGAAAGATGTATTCTTTATATCTGGTGCAAAGGAAATTTATTGCATGAGGACGGGTCACAAAATAAATGGGTGGAGTGTGGCTAGCCTTTGTTTACAACTTAACTTCTTTGAGCAAGATGTATTCTTTGCACCTGTCGCACTAAAAAGTTGTTGTGCAATGAACGGTACCAAGAAAAATGGGTTGCGTGAGGCTAATCTTCGTTCAGTGCTTAAGTTCCTCCAGGAAGATGTACTCTTTACACAAGGTGTAATCGAAAGTTGTTGCATGAAGGCGGGTCACGACCAAAATAGGCGTAGTGCGGCTAATTTTTGTTTAGAAATTAACTGCCTTAAAAAACATCCGAGGAAAGATCAGAAGTCCTGAGGAAAATAGGCGTAGTGCCGCTTATCTTTGCTTGGAACTTAACTTCCTTGAGCAGGATGTATTATATACACCTGGTGCAATTGGTAGTTGTTATGCTACGATAAGTCCCGAGAAAAATGGGTGGAGTGCGGCTAATCTTTGTTTAGAACTTAGCTTCTTTGAATAAGATGTATTCTTTACACCTGGTACACTCGGAAGTTGTTATGCAATTACGCGTCCCGAGCACAATCAGTTGAGTGCAACCAATCTTTGTTTATAACTACGAAATTTGTCGCATGATGACGGCTTACGAAATAAACAGGTGGAGTGTGGCTAGTCTTTGTTTAGAACTTAACTTCCTTGAGCAAGATGTATTCTTTATACCTGTTGCACTCGGAAGTTGTTGTGCAATGATGGGTTCGAGATAAGTAGGTTAAGTGAGACCAATCGTCGCTTATAACTTGAATTCCTCGAAGAAGATGTATTCTTTACACTAGGTGCACTCGAAAGTTGTTGAATGATGACGAGTCATGACAAAAGTGGATGGACTCCGGCTAATCTTCATTTAGAACTTACAATTGACTTCGTTGAGGAAGATGTATTCTTTACACCTGATCCACTCGGAAGTTTTTGTGCAATGACGATTCCCGAGAAAAATGGGTTGAGTAAGGCCAATCTACCTCTAGACCTTGAATTCCTCGAGGAAGATGTATTCCTCACACCTGGTGCACTGAGAACTTGTTGTGCAATGCCGAGTCCCTAGAAAAATTGGCGGAGTGCGGCTAATCTTTGTTTGGAAGTTAACTTCCTTGAGGAGGATCTAAATCTTTGTTATTCTGGCTAATCTTTGTTTGGAATTCAACTTCAGTAAGGAGGACGGAACATCTCCGGGTTAGGGGCCCTTCCCCCCTCCTTGGTGAATTCAATCATTTCTTCACTTTTATATTTCAGGTTAGCTAGTCAAGCTATAACTAACCATAACGGTAATCAATCAAAGTTAACGACCAATTTAATCAATTAGTGAGTTTCTTCTTTTTTTTAGTCTATTTCGAGAATCTCAGGCCCTAGCCAAGATAGTCATTTGGCTATGTTTTTGCCGTTTGCTTTTTCTCCTTTACAATTTATTTTTCAACGTAGTTAGGCACAGGACCCATTGATCAGGACCGAGTTGAGGTTGGCTGCTTGAGTATCATTTTTTAAGTAATGAGTTTTTCCAAACGGGCTGGAGATACCCATTAAAAGATGACGCCCAATGCATTGATACCGATATTCACGCGTATAGCTGATATATTTTCTTGATACGTCTAACCAATATATGGTTTATGATTTTATTTAAAATCTATGCCATGACGGATTCTGATATTTATGTTGATGAGCAATGCGAAGTAGATTCCTCAATAAGAAACCTAATTGCGTGGCCTCCTTTCTGCTATATAAATTCGCAACAAACACCGAACAATTCCATCTTCTTTACAAGCTTTGCGTTTCGAAATGCATATTTGCTAAGTGCAATTTAAAAAATATTTTGCCTTATTTTTGTTCGCCACCCCTAAGGATTTTAGGTTCGTGACAACCCATACAGATTTTTTTTCTTGTCACAAAATGGCCAGAAGTTGGGTTACCGGTTGCCCAAATATTTAGAAAGTACCGCAGTACTCCATTCAGGCGTACTTAGAAAATTTAAAACTGATTCGAAACGGCTTGATCGCGTAACTGGATAACCCGGAAATTCTCCAAAGTTTCGAAGCTTTGAATCTAGACACTTCCGGTAACCTAAAACTAAAATCTGGCCTCGGGCCCTCCCACAAACTTGCAGGGAAATTTTCCACAAACCGCAGCTACTTTAACAGTAAAAACTAGGATAACTAACGCAAGTTACATAAGGACAATGTCTTCACCGCTCAACGATAATATAACCCCGTTACCAGAATACCGGAAAATAGATAGACCTGATACTCCACACCCTGTAGCTGACAAGCCTAGAAATTGCGGCCAATAGTGTGCACTGCACACTGAACGAGAATCGCGGTGCTATCCAAAAGGATCCTACGAAAGTGCTGAATCTGGGTAGCCTATTCCCCAACACGACAGTTTCCGATTCAGAAAATGAAAATCGCAGAATTATAGCAGATAGGAAACACAGCCGCAGTGCAAACAGAACCAAATTGAATAGGTACAGCCGCACGTCCTTTATCGAAACTCGACGTAAGGAATGTCAACCTGATTTTGCGAAATTTAACGAATAGATTTCGCTTCGGAAATAGGGACCTAGGAAAAATTTTTCTGGGTTGGAGCGTCACATTTAACGGGAAAATCGATCTGAGCGCAGATGGGTTCTTACCTAAAATTGAAGACCGTAGGAGGCTAACTAAGGTATCGGATGAGGAATTACTGATGGCAATGTCGGTTCTATGGGAGGGAATCCCGTCAAAATGTTTCAGAAATCACAATAACGAATTTTATAGTTGGTGAAAATCTAAAAAGAGTTCAGATCGCACTTCGGCGACGATGAGTTTCAGAGAAAGGTCAAGGATGAAATCCAGTCTAGAAGGCAGGGTGAATATCAGTATCGATAACTATCTAACCAATGTTCAAAGCCTAATAAATTTTCTCGAGGACGAAATTCTGATAATCGACAAACTAGATCGGGTCCATACAGGTCCCTGACCTGTCTACCACAAATTCATCAGTCGCTCTGATTATAGATCGTTCCGTGAAATATCTCGCCTCGGGGGAAACTGGAAGAAAGATCAGAATGTTTATATAAGAGAATAGAAGGACCCACCTTCTCCCGAAAATTGTTTCTTGAAATA
>CAKNWT010218142.1:2659-15134 GCA_932066315.1 Andricus coriarius
TAATCAGGGCTTCCACCCAGTCACTTTTCGTCCTTTTTTTCAAATCACTTTTTAGTCAACAAATTAACCCATGGGTTAACCGTTAACCACTATTGAATTCAGGTGTATACCTATTTCTGAAATATCTTGAATTCTTTTGAAATACTTTAGGGAATTTAAAAAAAAATCCTGAAATTTTAAAAGTATATCTATTCTTTTAAGGGATTTTTTAAGATTCTAGAGTATTTTGAAAAATTCCAAGGAAATTTCAAGAGCTTTAAGAAGTTTCTTCAATTTTGATAAACTCATTTCAAGTTCACGGAATTCATTGTATTTTTTCATGTTCTTGAATGGTTCTCAGTTTACTTCCTTTTTTTTTAATTCAGCCTGAATTTTTATGAATTCCATCGAATTCTTTTCATTTCCCTTAAATTCCTCTAAATTTACTCTAACTTTAGTGAAATAAATGGAATTTATTTGGAATTCGGCAGGGAATTTTCCAAATGAAGTTTTGCGGCCACCCTGTCTAACTCTGTTTTCTGCGGAATGAGACTCGAAATTCTGATTTGAATACCAACATTATTTAAAGTCTCAAGAATAAAAAATTAGATGTGAATGTCCGCGGAAACATGAAAGCGGAACTGAATTAAGCCGGAACCGAACTTGGCCTCTAACAGATTGAGTTCACGAGCAAAATATCAGTTACAGACTCGTGAATTAAACTTGACACGATAATTGCAGATTTGACGGAATAATCTCAAATAGAAAAATGCTGAGGAGGTCTTAGAAAAATACCGCATTGTCTAGGAACAGATCAAGGACAGGTAGATTTCGCGATAGTCTTCGCTACGTTCTCCAAGGTCGGCAAATGCGTGACGTCATAGTGCGTTGACTTCTGAGGGCTTGACCTCGTCTTCCTCTTCTTCATTTTTCCCCCTGCACCCTGAAACTTCATTCCTTTTTCATCACCAAGCCTTTAATTTTTTTTTAATCTTCCATCTGCCGCAATTCTCTGCTTCATCCTCCTGTGGTCCTCCCCTTTTTAATCCTTTCCTCCATGAAGAGGTGGTTGCCATAGACGTGAGTACACCAAACGGTATTTAAAGCCACGGTCTTCGTTTCATTTTTAACCGAGATGGAATCTGAAAAAATAAGTAAGCCTACAGAAAATAAGTAAAGAGAAAAATAAATATCTGCTTGGTTGAACGGAGGAGTGACAGTTTTATGGCAAAGCAAACAACAAAGTTTCCTCCTTTTCGCCGGGCCCCGAAAAAAAAAATAAATAAGTGGCTTTTGTCCTCTTCTGATTTTTTAGCTATAGCTTGCTTTAAGGCTGGGAAGAGAATCACTGTAAAAAATTGCTCTGGGGAAAAATAGAGAGGATAATTTAGTACCATTTGCTTTTAAAAACGGCCCTCGGTGCTTTTAGAGCAAAAAAGGAAAATTTGTTATTTAAATTTCGCGCTGGAAATCTTAAGACCAAACTTGAACATGAACCATGATTTAAGAATATTTCAATGATTGAAAAAGATAAAAAATCTTTAATTGTAAAATACTTGTTGGTGGAGTGGTTGTGGCACCAACAGCTATTTTTTTTTAATTTGTAATCCTGGATTATTTGTAATTATTTACAAGAAGAAAATTTTATAATTATATTCTGGAGAAATATATTTAAAAATTTCAGATATTTGCCATTAGAACTTTTTTTTTAAATTAAAAATACGGCAAATGAAAAACCTTTTATCTTTTCCTTTGGAAAAATCTGTTCATTTTAAATTACAATTTCATAATTATGATACATTTTTGAAAATTTTCAATTTTGAGGTTGTTCATTTACAACCATTTTGATTCTAAAAATTTTTTTAATTAAAAATTAATTTATTTTGACGGTTTAAATATAAAAATTTGCAACTTGCTTATTCAACAGTCCAAAGTTGTAGTTGTTTTATTTTGTTCTTTTTTAATCATTGGAACGTCCAATTTTTTTAGTTTTATGTGCTAAAATTGTAAAAATTGTTACCTTTTAATTTTGTTTTCCAAATTTGGAATTGTACAGTTGTAAAATTTAAAATCGTTTTAAATGATAATTTCAATATTGAAACAAACTGTTTATTTTGTAATGCTTGCTGTTCAAATCAATGAACTCTCTTAATCCAAGGATTCCCGTTTAAATTGCTTAAATTTTCACTACTCAAATTTCATATGGTTTGATTCACTATGCTCAAAATTTGAAACTCATCAGTTTTTTAAATCATAAAATATAATTTGTTTGTCATCAACTTGTAAGGCTTGAAATTAAACAGTTTGTTGTATTTTTTTGTTAAGTTTTCAAATTCAATATTGTTTAAATTTGTTATTTTACAATAGTTTCAACGATAAATTTCTCAAGCTTGAAAAATTTAAATTCTTCTATAATTTAACGAAAACTCTTCATATGTTTTAAAAGCATTTCATAATCTATAATTTTATATCTTTATCGTTTTCAAAACTTACAAAATTTTTTTACTATTTGAAATAATAAATTTGATGACAATTTGTTTTATTTCGCTGTCAATTCTCAACTGTTTCTTTCGAAAATTATAACTTGATAATATAACTAGTATTCACTTTATCCAGAGAAAACCTGAAACCAAGGAATGGATAATATTCGAGGAGTTCAACCCTGACTAAAAACAAAAATTTGCATTTTCCAGTGGTAGAGATGCGATAGTTGGCAGCCAATAGATTGTACTTTTATTAGGTTAAGCTAGTTTTGAAGGATATTTTCTGACGTGATGTTTCATTTGAAGGTCTTATATGCACAGGTGAAGGTGGTTAAGTTCAGCTACATGTGGACGATAAACAACTTTAGCTTTTGTCGGGAAGAGATGGGAGAGGTCCTCAAGTCATCGACGTTCTCCGCTGGAGCCAACGATAAACTTAAATGGTGAGATTTCCTGTTTTTTATCTTTTTCTATCGTCCGTGAAGATTAGTCACAAAATGTTGCCAGAAGGACAAGATATAAATTATGCAGAAAAAAAGAACATAAAAAAACAAATATCTTCTTTCAAATCCTAAGAAAAATAAAAATTGTTATTTGAAGCTTATACTGAACATTGATGGTACTTTAAGTATAGAAAATGTATTAGATTCATGTTTATTCAACGTGTTTATCTGAGCAAAAAATCGATGGTAGTTCCGAGGGTAGTTCTAACCCTGAGTTTAGGGTAGGTACTGGGTGCTATCGATTTATGGAAACACGTGGCAAGGTCATTTACGGAGAGGATATAAATTATAATTAGCGATTGCTAGCTTTAGGAAATTATTCTACCAAATATTTAATTAAGTTTAGTTTTTAATTGAGTAGTATCAATATTATTTCAAGTATTTTTTTATAGAATTTAACTATTGAAGAAACTAAAAAAATAATTTAAATACTAAGATCAAGGTTTGCTACAATCAGGGAATTTTCGATGAACTGAAGTTGATTTTATTATTTTACTAGAAATTTATCTTTTTCGTTAAAAATCACAACTGTTTGTTTGAATATTAATCTGTTTTTGGTTGTGGATTCAACAATTTTGTTAAAAATTCGTCTTTTTGGTTACAAACTTAACTATTTCGTTGAAAATTAATCTTATTTTGTTGAAATTGAATTTATTTACTTGAAAATTATTTTATTTTTATTGAAAATTTATCTATTCTTTTTAAAGTTGCAAATTTATCTGTTTTATGTGAAAATTCAACTATTTTGTTAAAAATTCAACTTTTTTGGTAGAAAACTAATCTCATTAGTTGGAACTTTATCTTTTTGGTTGAAAATTCTTTTTCTACCTGAAAATGTAACTTTTTTTAATTGATCTTTTTTTCGTTAAAAATTCCCGTATTTTACTGAAACTCTATTTTTTGTAGAAAATGCATCGTTTGGGTTACTAATTCAAATATTTTGATTAAATTCATTTTTTTTAAATATTCATTATTCTAGTCAATAATTAATTTCTTTGGTTGAAAATTTAACTATTTTGATGAAAATACGTTTTTTAGTTGAAAATTAATTGGAAATTGAACATTTTGGATAAGATGTTTTTTTTATTGATTGACAAATCTTGTTTAAAAATTCAATTCTTGTTAAAACATCCTCCTTTAGGTTTGAAAATTAGACTGTTTATTTGAGGATTCAACGAATTTGTTGAAAATTCTTATTTTTTGGTTTAATTCAACTGTATTTCATTGAAAATCAAGCTTATTTTTTTGTTGAAATATCATCTATTACACTTTTCGTTGAGAAATCATTTTTTTATCGGAGATTCCTCACTTTGGTTGAAAATTTAAGTATTTGGTTGAAGACAAAAAGTCTTGGTTGAAAATTAATTCTTTCAGCTGAAAATTTAATTCTTTCATTTTTTGTTCAAAATTTATCCTTTTGAGTTGAATACTCAAGTATTAAGTTGATTATTGAGCTCCTAGGTGTAAGATTGTTTTTATACTTGAAAGAAAATTTTAGAACATTCAGGGAAAATGAAAAATTAGTCAGAGAAAAGTCAGGTAATTTCGAAATTGGGATTTTGTAGCAACCTGTAAGAGGGAATAGGTTAAGTATAAGGAAACATGTTACAAGTGGGCTTAAGTTAACTGATTAGAGAAATTTTGGAAAGTACTTTGACGCGAGGTCAGCTTTTGCTCTACTCCACTTTCTTCTATCTATTCGACTTTTACTAAACTACTTTTCCAAAGTCTTAGTTTCACTTTCTGTAAATATTTAGAATAGAGTCATTTTTGCTTGTCATTTTTTTAATGTTTTGTATATATAGAGTAAATTTCTAAATAGATTGTTTTTTTTTTAGGTGCCTACGAGTAAATCCTAAAGGCCTGGACGAGGAAAGCAAAGACTACTTATCCCTTTACCTCCTTCTCGTTTCTTGCAACAAGTCTGAAGTTAGAGCAAAGTTCAAATTTTCTATTCTTAATGCCAAAAGGGAAGAAACCAAAGCTATGGGTAAGTGACTTTATAATTTGTAAATGAGTGTAACTAAAAGAGAATAATTGTGATTGACTTTAAACTAAATTGACAACTTGGAATGGTGTTTCTAAAATAAATTTTCTTTACAGAAAGCCAACGAGCGTATAGGTTCGTACAAGGGAAGGATTGGGGTTTCAAAAAATTCATCAGAAGAGACTTCCTGTTGGACGAAGCCAATGGACTTTTACCTGACGATAAACTCACGATATTCTGTGAGGTATATACCTTTGTATGTTGTTAATAAATTCATTTAATAGTCAGTTTCTTCGAGAAACGATGTCTAAAATGTCGAACAAATTAAATTTTTCAGGTCAGCGTGGTGGCAGACAGTGTGAACATCTCGGGACAGAGTAACACGATACAATTTAAAGTACCTGAGTGTCGACTACCCGACGATCTTGGATCACTTTTCGAAAACCAAAAATTTAGCGACGTCACGCTTACAGTATGTGGGAGAGAGTTCCAGGCACATAAAGCAATTCTAGCAGGTGAGATTTTCGAGTAATTATTTAAAAATGACCTGAATAGAATAATTTTTTGTAATTCATTGATGGAATGTTGGAGAGAAATTGTAAATAAATATTTGAATTTTCAGCAAGAAGTCCTGTTTTCTCGGCGATGTTTGAGCACGAGATGGAGGAACGAAAGCAGAATCGGGTTGACATCACGGATGTAGACCACGAAGTGTTGAGAGAAATGTTGCGGTTTATTTACACCGGAAAAGCAACGAATTTAGAAAAGATGGCGGACGATCTGCTCGCCGCCGCGGATAAGTACGCACTCGAGAGGTTGAAAGTGATGTGCGAAGAAGCTCTTTGTACGAGCTTAGCCATCGAGAATGCAGCAGAAATTCTCATTTTAGCTGATCTTCACAGCGCCGATCAACTCAAGGCGCAAGCCATAGACTTTATTAACACGTTAGTATTTTTATTTCCATTTTTTTTTATTTGTAATCATACTGGTACATTTTTGCCAATTTTGGATTGGTTTGGATGTCCAAGACTTTGAAATTGAGTTTAAAACATTAGGTTTGAGAGAAAGAAAGTTTAGAAAGCCTAAAAAAATTGAAATTTTTTTCATCAAATACGCTTTTTCCTCTTTTACAGTGTAGATGTTTTCCTTGCTTTAAAAATAAACATAAACATAATAATAATCATAGTAATAATGTTCAAATTTCAATAGACTCAATGAAAAAGAATTCATTAAAATAAAACGAAAGTTTGACAGCCCTTGATATCTGAAGTGCTTCAATTTAAAAACATCGAATTTTTCATCGGATCAAAGTAAAAAAGTTATAAAATAGACTTAGATTCTAAAACTATTCGTAAACAGTAGATTTTGGAAACGATTAAATTTAAATTCATTGAATTTGGAATCCATCAAAATTGGTTTTAATTTTTGAAACGTATCGATTATTATAACTAAAATTTAAAAAATTCTTTTAGGATCGAAATAAAATCTACTTTCGTATGAACCTTTTTATGTACCAAAATCATAACACAAAGAGGCTCAAAAATCAAAATTTTGTTATATAATTGTCTCTAGTGAGCCGGAAGGGAGGTTGTTGGCAATCTAATTTGGATTTGTGAGCCTTTTTATGTTCTGATTTTGGTAAATAAAATGTTTCATAAGAAAGTAGATTTCATTTCGATCTTAAAAGGATTTTTAAAATATAGACTTTCCTATTTGGAAAGTGTAATAATCTGAATAGATTGTTTCAGAATTTACCACAAATAAAATGTTAAACCTTAGTATGGAATTGATACATTTTAACGTTATGAACGATAATAATTGCTTTACATTTTGAAAATTATTATAGTACTTGAATGCTTTAAATTGAAGTGAAAGAATCACGTAAGAGCGCCTTAAATTGGGTGAAATATCATATAAAAATTGTTAATGTTTCAAAAACAATCAGCTTTGTAAATTTCAACTTTTGGATGAATGGAAAAAGTGACTATGAAATTTTATTCAGAAAAATCATAGCCTCTGTGTATTATCAAACGGTTTAACTTTTGTAGATTAAATCTGAACTTTTTTGAAAATCATAAAAGTACAGCAGTTTTTGGGAAACTATTAAATTCAGACTTTAAAATATGTTTTGAATTGAAAGTTAAAGATAATTGATCAAATATCAAGTACTTTTTTTTAGAAACCTTTAAACTTAGATCCTTTATATTGCATTTTGTCGATTTTTTTTTAATTTTGTCGCAGTTGTATGAGAATTTTCGCATTGTGGTTCTGAATAAAAAAACATCAACATTTGATGTAAAATTACGTGTTCTAAACTTTAAATTGTTTAGATTACAAAGTATTGGAAGTTCAAGAAGTCTTCATTCAAAAATGTAGAATTTTAAAACCATCTGAAGTCAAGAACTTTTTTGTTATTAAAACACGGCTAGCTTCTATGAAGTTTAACCCAAAAGTGCTTCCAAATCCAGTTTCTCTTTTGTAAAATGTACATGTTTTAATGATACCTCCCCCCTTCGTATATTTTAAACCAAGAAAAAAATCGTACTACGCGTGTTTGAGAAAAACGATTTTTTTCTTTTTTAATGATTAAAAAAACTCATTTTTCTCGAAAACGACGCAAAATATGAATAGCAGTTCATGGTTCCCCTGTCTGAAATCGATAAAATTATACCCTTACTAGATGTTTATTTTGCGAATTTTAACCAATTTTCCCAACGAAAAAGAAAAAAATCGATCAAATTCGACTGTAATGTTTAACGAATTTCAATATTTTATTTTTTTAAATGTTTTTTTTTGGGCGCAATAAAAGCGTGAAGAACATGCCCCATGCAATTATTAACATATCTGAGCTTCGAAGTAAAAAGAAATGGGTTTTTATTTAAAAAATTTAAGAACCATAATTTGTAACGATTAAAAATCTTAACTTTTCTGATAAACAACGCAAAATATTAATAGTAATGCATAGTTCAAAATGGTTCCACTGTGGTAAGTTTATAATTTTACAAATTTCAGGAAGTCGAACAATTTTAAACTATAAATTGCTTTTCATATGTTACGTCGTTTTTGAGAAAAATATGAATGTTAATCGTTAAAAATGGTGTTTCTTACATTCAAGAGATAGAAACCGATGTTTCTTTACTCTGAAGCTCAGAAACCTCAATAATCTCATGGAACATGTTTTTCACATTGTTGCTGAACTAAAAACAAACGTTTTTATAAATAAAATGTTTAAGCTCGTTAAACTAAATGCTGTTATAGTCGATTTTTATAGACATTTTGTATTTCTTTGGAAAAATGGGTTAAAATACACAAAATAAACGTCTAGTAAGGGTATATTTTTATAGAATTCTGGAAGAGGAACAATTTTGAACCATAAAGTGCTATTCATATTTTGCGTCGTTGAACTTAACCGAGGCTAGCCGTGAAAAACATCAAAAATTATTTATTTGAAGCGTATAAATGAAAAATTATGCATTGCCTCAAATATAAAATGTATGATTTAAAGTATAATAAAAAATTGATATTAGTAAAATGCTTGCTGTGCAATCCTGGAAATGTCATAGAATTTTCGTAGCGAATCTAAACTTGAAAACAAAGACCCTACGACAACAAAAATACTTATAGATACTTTTCTGTTTCAGTCATGCAACGGACGTGATGGATACGCCGGGGTTTAAGTCCATGATAGGTTCTCATCCCCACCTGATAGCGGAGGCATTTCGAGCCCTGGCCACCCAACAGATCCCACCGATCGGCCCGCCTCGAAAACGAGTCAAACAGAGCTGAAAACAGTCACCGTTGACTCCGGGTACGACTACTACATCGCCCCCTCCCCTCTTACATCCTTCTTGACTTTTATGTACAGTGATATTTCGTAGTGCTAAATAAATGTTTCCTAGTGCGCCAACTCTCTGGTCCACTTAAAACGAAAAGAAAACACAACAAAAAGCTAAAAAAAAGAGAGAAACGAAAGAAGGGATGAATCGACGCGCCGAGAAGAAGGTCCAGTCGCCCCGGGAACGTCAAGTTGTCAGCAGCTCACGTCAGGACTCTTTCTTGTGTTCAGTGAGTGTTAGTGGGGGCAAAAAAAAAAACTGTTTGAAGTGCGAATATGTTTCGCAAAGTTTCGGCCACTTGACTGGCGGCGGAATCCTGCTTCTTTGTGCGCCGCGACCAGAAAAATCCTCCTCGGACAGACAACGCCGACGTGTCTCAATCGATGTCCAAGTCCAAAACTCGAGTGGACCTCATTTTGCTCTTTACTCTCGTAGGCGTTGCGCGACAGGACCAACCACCAGAACCAGAGGACCAAGACGATCGGAGCTCCCTAGTTGCCACGAGACGACACAAAAGTTGTGATAGGCGTCGGCCAGACGATTGTAACCATTTTGTTCCTTTTTCAACGGATCAAACCACTCCCCTCGTCGTTGACGGGAGGGGGATTAGATACTTTGTTTATTACTGATAGTGATTTTTAATTGTAAATCATACAACTCTTCCAACATGGAAAAATGATTCTAGTTAGCGTTTTTTATGATCTCTTTTCTCTCGATATGTATGATGGTTACTGCGGTTATGACTCAACGCTGCGCGACATGTGGCCCCCTGTATTTTTGTATATTTTTTGCCTGCAGACATCCCGATACTCCTCGATTTATTTCTAGGTTTCTAGGCTTTATTTCTCTCGACTCTAGCATCTCAGCTGAAGCGGCTCGCTGCAATTTTTACACTGTACGACTGCTAATCCTCGGGGTCGCACATTTCATTCTTACAGGTCTTGCAAACTATTTCAACACCCTTAAGTAGTGATACAATTATTTAGTTACTTTTGCTCGAACAAACTTCAAGATAATTTATTGTAAAATACCTTTCAATCGAAGATGATTGCACCCGAGGAGCTTGTATTCTCGTAGTACAGTGTTGTATAAAATTTAAGGTTGTCCATAATTTGTTGGATGTTGAAATTTGCGGAGGGTTCTTTATACCGAAGCGAGGTCGGTTTCACGAGTGATTGCAGATGATCAACTGAAAGTCACTGACTTTTCACCTCGCAGGAACGTTATTAGTAATTGGTACGGATGGAAAATAAAAAAAAGTACGCGAGTATAGTAAACGTTAGTCAATTACTCTAAGGGATATTAACTGTTTTTCTGTAATTAACTGTTAAAGTCGCAAAATTCGTGGTGAATGAACAGAATTATGGGCAACCAGAGGCAACGATAATCATCGTTTAGTACTAAACTGGCTTCCCGATCCCCCGACTTAGTTTTATCGAATATCGAATACTTACCATTACGTTAACGATGAATATTAATGCCATACGTGTTCTGTGATAAGTCCATTTATAGTAGTTGCAACTGCGTCTCTACTCCTGTTCTCGATCTTTTGCGCCGCGCCCTTTAAATGATTCTGGCAGCCAGTGAAGTTATCTATATGCAGCGACTATTGCCAGACAGTCCCAAAGTTTTTCGCCTACTTTTTATTTTAAGATTTTTACCACATGTGTACATATCTATCTAGTATATTTTATATGCCTCGAACGATTCTCAGCGTTTGAAAATATATTTTCTTCTTTTTTTTCTCATGCTTTGAGCCGAATTCCTCCTCCTTTGGATCATGACATTTACAGATTTTGAACAAAATTCGACACTTGGCAAAAACGTTATAAAACGAATGTTTTTAAATTTATAAGCATTTCTTTGGGACTGTGGGATGATTTCTTAAGAAAATGTTCAATGTTTCAACTGAACCGCCGATGTTACACGAATGACAATTTGAGAAAATTTATCGTCGATAGCGATCTGCAGCAAGAATATATGAGTGTATGACTGGATAATTTGATAAACTAAGTACAATTAAGACAAGCGTTACCTCATCATTGAAAACAGTATGAGTGGGTCATGGATCACCACGCGAGTTTCGTTTGGTACACTTCCAATGTACGATGCATTTAAATTGAAAGCTTTTTTTTGTAAGGAACGATCTCGCGGTGGTCTTACCTGATTCATAGTACTGATCATCGACACCAGCTCATACAAACGTTCATTTTTCCATTTATTTTAAGTCAATGCACCGCATCGAATAAATTACATTTTCATTATAAATCTGATAATTCCGTTATTCATATCTTTCCCAGTCTTTCTCCCTATTCTCGAACAACTGTCCCTTTTCCCCTTTTCTCTTTAAATACATGATATTTGGAAATACAATTGTTCCTTCTTAAATTTTAAAAATTATTATATATAAAAGTAGAATATGCTCACGCGGGAAATAAAAGCTTTTGTAATTACAGAATGATCTTTTTTAATTAATTTAACTTTGCTCTGTCATTTTCATTATGTTTGACATATTATAAAAATTATTGCTCGAGTTTACCAAAATTCAGAGAAGAATTTTAAGATCTACAACTGATATTAATAAGTTTTTTGATTAAACACAAATTTGATAGATTCCAGAATTTAAACAATTTCCCAAAACTATCAAAAACCAGCTTTTAACAATTCAGAAAATTTAAGCGTATTTTTTAGTGGATATAAAATATTTTGTCATCAAATATACATTCCATATAATATATAATTAATGTAAAATTGTAAATTTATCAAAAATCTATCTAAATTTATCAAAATCTTTCTTTTACTTTTTTTAAATTAAGGGCATGTGATACTTTAATCGGGTTCAGTTCCCCCGGGTTTTTGTCCACAAAACTCAAAATTCGTAAAAACTGAATTCGGAGATGCTATAAAATAGAGTAACGGACGTCCCCGAACTCTTTTTTTAAGGGATGATAGCAAAAAAAATATATTCTGCTGAATAAAATTTTTCTGTATATGCACTATTTGGGGGTTAGGATCGGTTGTCAAGTCTCTGTCATTCCGATAATGTTGGTATCTGTTGTACCGAGTGGCATAGAGGGCGGCCTAACGAGCATAAATTAAATTATTTATGAAATATATTTTTTGGATTGCCTACAAAAAAGCTTAGTTCCGGGACATTAGTTACTATGTTTTATTACTCGTCCTAAGTTTTCGACCAAAAATATTGTATAGTTTGGAAGCAGGGGGATGGCTCTCCCATAGAATCCTGTAGAATAAATGTGTCATGAGATTTGAAGACGGCCGGTGGCGGCGCTGGCTGTACTTTTAGGCCGACAATTATTAAAATGCATGGGGAAAATACAAATTTAACTTATTTTAATTGTTATAATACGTTTTTTGCATATATTTATCTCGGAAAAATATTTTGCAGCATATTAACTATCCATTAAATTAATAAGCACTAATGAAAAGGGAAGAAAACATTATTTTGATGATTAAATACGAATACACTTTTCACCGAGTACCAATAATATCTACAAAGTGAACATTAAATCTTTAGCATTGCCATATGTAAATATTGTAAACTGTGAAAATAGTAAATTCCAATTGAATTTTATTTTTATTGACATTTATAATGATTATTGAAATTTGAAATTACCGTTTGATTGAATTAAATTATAAAAATATATATATATATTTTTAAAGCTA
>CAKNWT010218495.1:2118-13215 GCA_932066315.1 Andricus coriarius
TTTTGTAGCGTGTGGGTGTATTCTATTTTTTTATAAAAGCACGCATTATCCACTTTACTGAATAATGTACAAACTCTAGTAACTATACATTAAATCAATATCCTTTAGTAAGCCATCGCGCGTATAGTGCGCTCAGCCAGCACGGAGAGACAGTTGAACGGAAGATCGGTTGCACTCGGTTCTTCACTCGCGTCTCGAGGCTCATAGTGAGTAGGTGATCTGGATTTTTGCTCCTGAGGAGAGCAGTCTTGCATTTTCAAGTGACACGTTTTGAGTGTGTAGGCCTCCAATTCATCATGATAGGGACATTAACAAGTAAGTGAGATATTTGTCCTCTTTGCTAGCTCAAGCAAAGTTGTAGCGTGCTTTGCTTGATATTTTTTTTTATTTTCAAACTTTGTTTTTCTGACATTCTTTTTGTTTAAAAAAGCATTTTTTTCAATTAGGTTAAACTCCATTATGCAATTTTGAAGAAAATGGCTAGTTTTTTATGGGGTTACTGCGATTACCCCTCGGTCCGCTAGTGTTCTCTCCCAATTAGTGGAAATATTGAATGTGCATTTTACCTTTCGTTTCTCTGGAGAAACGCGTTTCTTCAGGGGCTTGTAAGGTAGGTGTAAATGATAATTTTTTTAAAAGAGATGAACTCTTTAAATTAAATCGCACGCTGCACTTATGTCTCTGGGAAGTGATCGCGATCTTGTCCTGGCTTCATAAGTTAGTTTGCTAATTAAATTTAAAATCAAAGAATAGTTTTCCTACAATTTATTGAAATAAATTAAAAAAAAAAAGTGCCAATGGTTAGCAGCACTGATTTTCTGTCTTACAATCGACGAACGTAAGAATGAGATTTGCCATAGAATCAAAATAAATTTCCTTAACCCTTCGATGGCACACTCCAAGAATGTGTAAAAAATTAAGCTACTCAAATTAATGAATTGGCTCTTGGCGGCAAGCCATTTTCGCTTGAGTTCATAAAGCCCCAGTATGCCAGCTATGTTACGCGCCGGGTAGTGTGCCATAGAAGGGTTAAGCTATTAAATAATAACTTAAACAAGAAAAATCATGCTCAGCTTATATTCGATCTTTTCGAAGGCTTACACACAAATGAGATACAACTAAGGTATTAAATTTCATTTTTCTCAATTCGTATTAGAGTCGATGTTGGATATATCTTCTATTTAGTTATGATATCGTAAGTTATCAGTTTTTAATACAATATTATTATTTTTTTGACGAATACCCAGTGAGTTTAGTGATTCCACCTTCGAGAGACACAAAAATAATTCAATATATTTGTCGATATTGCGGCTTCAGAATATTGTTTAATAATATGGTAAAACTTCATATTCTTTAAGAAAAGGAATTTAGTAACCACACATGTGAAATGTCTAATATTAGACACTATTATTAATAATTCCATAACTTACTAGTAAGTACTATAGGTGCGAGTACTATTAAGATTGCCATTAAGATATTAAGAT
The DNA here is from genome assembly GCA_932066315.1 of Andricus coriarius. Classification (NCBI taxonomy): domain Eukaryota; kingdom Metazoa; phylum Arthropoda; class Insecta; order Hymenoptera; family Cynipidae; genus Andricus; species Andricus coriarius. The sequence continues at coordinate 3,603 of CAKNWT010218495.1, forward strand.
AGACAGGATACGGGGATTTTGCACGTGACGATTATCGTCTACGGTTTAGACGGCTTCTGCGCACCCCTGATTATAGACTAGATGGACACCTGCACATCACCATTTCGACTTATTGTTTTCTTAGCTGCATGCATAACCTTTGTAAAAGCTATTAGTTAAAAAAAAATAAGTTTCTTGTTTTAAATAATATCCTTCCCTCCCTAGGGATCGCGGAACCTTGTAGCTGGTGGAAGGGCTTACGGGTCTCATTAGACTATAGATCTGGAATAGGTGAACCTGAGGGGCTGCATTGCGATGTGTGACTACTCTGGAGAACTCACGGACACTAGTCGGTGGGACTTGAACTAAGGAGCGATCCTTCCACGAGGTAATGGCAAAGCCTCCTGGAATATCGAGGGCGCGAGTTTTTATGCTCCCAAGCTACGATGTGATCGCCACGTCAAAAGCTGAATGGCACCAGGGTGAAGAAATCCTTGAATACCACGACCTGCCCACCTCAGTAGAGGCGGACAGGCGGGGGTCCAAAATGAGGTGTCTAGGCGGAGACTTTGGGACACCAGGTCGAATCCCATAGTATGTAGACCCATCCCCTGCAAGCGGGGATCTGCGGGGGGTGTTTCTTATTTCTCTATCTTCTCGTAGAACACAAATAAATCCACAAAAACAAAACAAACCAAAACCAATGAGATGCCCTTTCTGGGACCCTCCTCTAACCCACCGCTAAATCTTGTCGAAGCACCCCACAGGGGGCAGTGGCTGCGAAAACTTCACCTAGAGCAACTGCTCAGGCTAATCCTATTGGCAAGAGGAAGAAGGGCTCCAGAGAAACTGCCCTAAACAGGGAGTTGAAACGGCAGAAGGCTCTGGAAACATAGGGCCTTACTTTCGCGCAGATAGTCGAGTTATCCTGAGAACTGTCCAACTCTCGAGGAGTTGGACAGGATGAGGGATGAAATCTCTAAAGGGATTGACGCATTACCCCGCGAGAGGCGCACCTCCAGATTCTACTATCCAGTCGCGAGACTGGATAGTAGAAAAACACCCAAAGTTTAGGCTTGAAGAGGGCCTAAACTTGGAAGTCAAAGGGACTGAGTGTCTGCAGAGGTACCGTAGAGCGACCGTACTGATTCCCGGCACCCCCGAGAGTCCGGCAGTCGTTCTGCGATGCCTAAGTTTTCAGAACCCGTCTCTGCGAACTGATTCATGGAAGGTTTATTCCCACAGACAGGCTGGATTCTAGTCGTCGGTCTTCCTGAATCATCAATCAGAGCCCTTGCGGCTCTTGATTACCGCCCCTATCTAGGGGCGAGTAGGGTCACCTTCCGAGTGACCCAACGGGGCTCCGCAGGGTGGCCAGAAGCGCCCGGAGGTGCCCCGAATCAGCCTCTCAATGGCTGAAACGGGAATCTCCATAATGCAGATTTATTTGCACCACAGCAAAGGCGCCTCGGTGGTTTTAGCCAGACGCATGTCTGTGGTGCAGACAGGGCTCGCCCTAATCCAAGAACCCTGGTTATGCAGGGAAACGATTTGTGGCTTGTCAGGGTGTGGCTCCATATATAAACGGTCGCTCGAAAAAACGCCAAGGGCATGCATAGCCGTCAAGGGTATGGATGCGATCTTGGCGCCTCAATTCTGCTCTAGAGATCTCACCGTTATTAAGGCGAGACTCAGGGGCTGTAGCGGAGAAAGGCTAGAGGTGTATATCGCCTCGGCCTATTTCCCTGGCGATGCCGGGGGACCACCGCCTCCTAGAGAGGTGGAAGCTCGAATTCGGCACTGTCAGGAGAATAAAATCCCTCTGCTGTTGGGCTGTAATGCAAACTCTGACCATACGGTATGGGGAAGTACAAACATCAACGACAGAGGGAGAGATTTAATTAAATATATAGCAGGCATAGAGTTGGAGATTCTGAATCGGGGTGATACCCCACATTCTAAACTAAAAACAGGAGTGAGGTTCTCGATTTGACTCTATGTTCGGCTGCACTGAGGAGCAGGGTAGTGTACTGGAGAGTATCCAATGAGGAGTCTCTCTCGGACCACAAATATATGGTGTTTCGATTAACCCTAGAAAAACCTGTGGTTTCCAAGATCAGAAACCCCAGAAATACACATAGGGACTCGTATAAAGAGGAACTCAAAGAGAGGCTTGCGGAATTTTCCGCAAGCTATGGTACCATTGATGAGTTAGAGCACGCCGCGGATTTTCTGCGAAGGGCTCTGACTACATCATATCAGAACAATTGCCCTACAAGCACAATTAAGTCTAAGAAGGGAGCAGAATGTTGGCATACCCACCTGGCGAGGCTCCGTAAAAAGACAAGAATGTTGTGCAATACGGCAAATAGAACTAAATTGCCTTCGGACTGGGACATCTATAAGACGGCCCAGTCTGAATACAATAAAAATATAAGAAAGTATAAGCGGGAAGATTGGAGGGGCTTCTGCGAGGAATCGAAAAACATTCCGGAAATAGCGAAGCTGCACAAGATCCTGGCAAAAAATCCGGAAGCTCGCTTCGGGCTCATAAGGCTCGATAATGGTGAGTTTGCGGAAGACGAAGAAGCAACGCTGAATGACCTGATGGAAGTTCACTTCCCGGGTTTCCATCGAATCCGAACCGACCAAGAGGGGGAAGGCTGGGGCCCAGAGGTGGTGCGGGCCGACTGGAATTTCGCCTCTAAGGTTGCTGATTACAAGAACGTGGATTGGGCCGTAGGGTCCTTCTGTCCTTTTAAATAACCAGGTTTGGATGGCATTTATCCAGCGCTTTTACAAAAAGGCACGGATTTGGTCGTCCCTCATCTGACAACATTATTTAGGGCAATTATAGCTCTTAAACACGTGCCAATGGCATAGAAGGATGGCAGAGTGGCCTTCATACCCAAATCGGGGAGGGAGGGTTGCACTGCTGCAAAAGATTTCCGACCAATCAGCCTAACGTCTTTTATCCTGAAGACGTTGGAGAGGCTGGTCGAGAGATACATTAGATATGAGGTGCTCTTGGCCTCCCTGCTGCATAGAGGGCAGCATGCTTTTCAGGCAGGCTGCTCGGTAGAAACTGCACTTCATGCTGTTTCGGCAAAATTGGAGCAGCAGTTGGAACAAAAGGGGTATGCTGTGGTCGTTTTCTTGGATATAGAGAGTGCTTTCAGCAATACTCCTCCAGAAGTCATCTGTAGAGAGGCTCTGAGGTGTGGCGTGCCGGACCAGCTTGTAGGCTGGATAGAAGGCATGCTACGTCGGAGGAGACTCGAAACCAGATGGAGTGAGGGCCTAGTAATGGAAATAGCTCCGCGGGCATGCCCACAGGAGGGTGTCCTGTCGCCCCTCCTGTGGTGCATTGTTGTGGACGGCCTCCTTCGAAGGCTAAATAAAGAGGGGTATTATACGAGACGCTGATGAGTCTGATGAGGTCGGCGCTGCGCATTGTAGAGCTCTGGTGCGATAGCTCAGGGCTCTCGGTAAATCCTGAAAAGACCAACCTGGTCATTTTCACGAAAAACTATAAAATTCCAAAACTTTACGCTCCGGTATTTTGCGGTGGGAGGCTGACGTTTTCAGATTCGGTTAGATATCTGGGAGTAATCCTAGATAGCAAGCTGAACTGGGCAAAGCACCTGGAGAACCAATCCAGGAAGTTTGTCATGACTTTTTGGATGTGCAGGAGAGACTTTGGGTAGACGTGGGGACTAGGGCCTAAAATGCTTGCATGACTCTACTCTGCTGTCCTAAAACTCAAACTCCTACATGAGGCCGTGGTCTGGTGGTCACGGGCGGAACTCAAAACAATGCAGGACAGGCAGCGAAGATTACAAACACTAGCATTTAGGGGTTTGACTGGAGCAATGAGGACTACGCCCACAGCGGCGATAGGATTCATGCTATGTGAAGAACTCCTACATTTCGCGATAACCGCTAGAGCGGCACGCGCGATGGGCCGCCTGGCAAAAGCAAATAGGTGGCTTCGGGGGACTAGGCACACTAGGCTCCCGAGTGATATCAGTGCATTGCCGATTCTACAGATGAGGCAAGATAAAATCACAAAACGCTTCAACTTTGCCAAGGCTTTCCGAGTATGCATCCCAAGCAGGGATCTGTGGAAAGCAAATGGTAACCTGCTCCTCCAAGGGGAAATCTGGTATACAGATGGCTCGCGGGGTGAAGAAGGTTCAGAAGCAGGAATTTATGTCAGCAAGAGAGGGAAAGGGATAAGGATACCACTGGTAGACAGATTACGATCTGTTCCGACAGCCAGGCGACACTAATAGCAATAGGAAAACCAGACATAACATCAGAACTGGTTTGGGAATGCAAAAAGGCATTAAACGTGGCGCAGCAAGTGAATACATAGGACCAGAACCGCTACTGGGAATAGCGTCTTGCTGTATCGATTTGGCCATTAAAAGCTGGATCCGAACAAAACGCTTGGAATACTGGGATCAGATCCAGGGTTGCCGTCAGGCGAAATCCATCCTGGGTCATACCCATAGGATGGACAGAGCCAGGGAAATCCTGGGTTTACCCAAGAAAGATATAAGGACAGTGGTGCAGATCCTAACTGGACACAACCACTTAAACTATCATATGCACAAAACGGGGTATCACCCCACGACAGAGTGCAGGAGATGCGGCAGGGATGATGAAACATCCGTGCATGTACCTCAGATGTTATGAGGTTGTCACAAAGCTCCTTAAAGCGGATCATATTTAGTGTATTCCTTCAATGCCCGTGTTTTCGGGATCTTGCATACCTCTACAAAAATTCTCTACCTCATCGGGCTTGAGCAGTTTTTTGACGGAAATAGGAAGACTGCCGAAGCTTTGACTTGTTCAGTGTGTGATGGGAGATACTCAGGTCAGTTGATGCAAGCGTCTTTTGGTCTTATGATCTATCGTCGGTTGTAGCCTTTGATTTGAATCAGCCATAGCTCTCGCCGGATCACAAACTGAACAATAGATGATTCATAGGTCGGACTCCTCCGAGATTTTCTCATGAAGCGAGGCACCCATTTTAGCCAGATCTTGGATAGAGCCGCGCATGCAAGTATAAGACAGCATGCTCTGAGAGGTAACCCGGTATTACAGAGTCACCGTACAAGATACCTCACCCAAGTGCCATTCAGCTTTCGGCAGGATTGTTAGGCCTCTGCTTGAGGGTTGTTTTTTCGGGGCCATCCCTGGACAATGATCCTCGACTCCATACTAACAACGCGTCCGGTGGTTTTGTCATACACCGTTAAACGGTGTTTAAACAGCCACCACAGGGTCCTACTGGGAGCGACTGCCATCTGAAAATGAAACCGATTCCTAATAGAACCGCGATAAATTACACCTATGGTCACGTCTCATGACCATGAGAAAGGTGGTTACAGTCTGTGATGAACTCAATGCGACGATCCGGCGAAAGTGTTGTGAATCCCTGCAGGATCTTAGCATTTCCTTAACATGCAAGAATGCTTTTCAGGCATGACCCACTATATTTTTGGCACCTTCAAGAGCTTCTATGAGCAGAATGACTAACTTCACAGGTTGTACTCAGTATAACCTTTGCCACTCCCTTATAAGATCTTTATGTCTCTCTTTCTTTTCATTATCCTTGGCTGTGATGTTCTTGTCGCCTAATGTCTAAAATTCAATAATGAACATGGTTCGTTTCTCGAAGTTAAGGAGAACAGTATCCGGCCTCCAATGCGCGACAGAAATAATTGTCGAGCATATGTAGTTCCAGTGTATTTGGCACTTCTCATTTCCCACAATTGAATCGGATTCTCTAAAAGCGTTTGGCAGAGCGATATGAGGGCTCATGCCATAAGTGTGACAGCATGGTAGTGAAGCACTGTTAGTGTCGCATTGAGCCTTTGGATATACGTCGTTCGCGCGTCATTAGACAAACAGATAGTATATATCTTGGGTGCTCGGCGTGTGCATGAAATGCTCTGCAGCTATCATCGGGAATGTTTTAGCCCAAAATCTAACGACTTCAGTCTGAAGTGGAAATGTCACCGTGTCCTCCGTGCTCAACTTCAATACAAGGTGATTTATGGAATGCAAGCCTTACCTTAAACCACATGGACAAATTCTATATTTTTCCGGAGGATGCCACGCATCCTCTTCTCAAGGAGCTGTTCGCTGAAGTTTTTCTCCTATGCTTTCAACAGCCTTGTCTGCTGCTTGGTACAGAAAGGCATCTTCAGCCGCTTCATCGAGTTCTCTGACCATTTTTCAAAGGAGGCATCGTCAACTTGCGAATGCATGTGATGTACCCAGAATGATCCTGTTGTGAAGACATGTGAGATTCACTATTCTGCGACTACCCCGGCGGCGTGAGATTTATTTTCGTGGAACACACGTCTTAAGGGGCAAGCCTTTGTTCATGTGCATAACCCTTCGTGATCCGCTGTCCAGGGATCTGAGCTCGTCCTTCGTTCATGTAACCACTATCTGTAGGAATCCTTTATAGATGTTATGCCCTGAATGCGGTTATGTGGTACGCCTAGGTATGTATATGTCACTTCATCGGTAAGGTGTCGCGTACCGTTTTTGTCGGCGGTCTGAGGGTTCTCGGAAATGCCAGTCAGTTTTCTTCGCTTGAAACGAATCTAGGTGCATTTTTCTAACCCAAGCTCCATTCAAATTTCCCGAGTCTACTTCTCGACAATCTTTAGAGCTAGATTCAGTTGCTCTGCATTTCTAAAATAGATCCTAAGATGATCAATTCAAAATACATGAGCGACCTTATGCTTTGAATTTCCAGGTTTGTCACAGAAGTGCCCAGAAGTATTTCACAGTGCGAGCGATCACACGATATTTTCCAGATAAGAAGAGAGAATAGTACTTGCAGACACACCTGTTAATTAGGAAATTCTCCCGGCAGCCTACTACACCTTTTTCGATTCACGATGTTTATAAATCTCTCCCCACACAGGTCCAATTCTTCAAACAATTCTGTAGTTTAGGATAGCTGTAAAGATCTTGTAAAGCGTATTCCAACAAGTTATTGGCCTATAGTTTCTTGAGTTGGACAAGTCGCCTTTCTTCGACAGGGGTATAGGGCTTCATTCTACCCACGACAAGCTCTTGATATCACTTATCCCACAGCAAAACAGTTCTTCATGCCTCTCAATACTTTTTTCACCTTTCCTGTAGTGATAGGTGGGCATTCCTCCTCAGGTGCTCTGAGCGTACTGCACAACTCATTCGAGATACTTTTCACTGTGTCATCATTCAGTGGATGCTGGACATTGTATAGCTGACAGAAATCTGGATATTTGTTCTGGCTGCGGTAACAACTAGAGATGTTATTAGCTGTGATAACTAGTTCGATCATTTCGGACAGTTGGGGTGAATTTGTACATGCCATAGTTGATAGTTTAAATTACCTAAGGTGTTTTTAACCAGAATCTAGAATCAGTTAAGCGATAATGCATGCAATTAACGTGTGTTTAGTGATGTATAATTAAAAATAATTTGAGTTGAATTGTATATAAAATTTATGCGTGTAGGTCTCGATTCTTAACTGTGGGAACTTCAAACTCACGTAAACTGCATCAAGTTCTTCATCAAGATAAATAATAATCAGTAAACAAAGTATTGAGTATACCTGAAGGACGAAGTGAAGCAATAGCATAAAATTTCTGTCTGGTAAAGTTGTCTTAAACTTTATGGCCTGAACTAATTCAAACACAATGGTTCTTCCCAAAAAGTGTTTATCTCTTTCTCGTGCAAATCCTCTATGGCAAAGGTGGCACAAATCAATTAATAAACTGAACTTCAGTGAGCAGTTTTGTATAGCGTAACTGAGAATCTTCGAAAATGGATCCAAAAGGCCCTAAAAAAGATGTAAAAAGTTATTTAGATTAGTTTCGAATGTATTGCAGCCATTGTACCCGTCCCCTATAGGGAAAAAGGTATTTACATGAATAGGTACATACAATTGTGTAATGTATAACTATAGCTTAATCTAAGACATCAGAATTGGTTAAAATTTGATACTTCTAACTGAAGTACAATTCCATATATTAAATATTAGTTTAAAGTACATATAGTCAGTTCATTGAGGACACGGTATCCAATCCGTGCACCAGGTATATAAAATACATTTTGAGCGGGAAAGTATGATTTTATGTATACTTTCTTGTTTCTGTAGTCAGTTTATAGAGAACACGACATCAAAACCTTGTAATATGTGTGTATAATACCTCTTTTCCAGTAAAGTTTGGTTTTGCGAGTATATCGTGTACTCATTTTCTGGAGGTTTATAAATTCATCTTTTCCGGGGATGTATGGCTTTCCAAGTAGTTTAGGATTCATGTAGTTAGTTTCTTCAGGACACGACATCCAACCCTTGCTCAAGGTGCCTAAAATACATCTTCTCCGCCTATGTGTTGTTTTCAAAAGTACTTTGATCTTCCTGTAGTCGGTTCCTCGAGCACAAGATATCAAAAACATGCACAGGTGTATAAAATTCATATTCTTCAGGGACGTTTGTTTTTAAAAGTACTTTTAGGTTCATGCAGTCCTTTCCCAGAGAACGCGACATCCAATCCGTGCACTATGAGTATAAGATACATCTTCTCCAGGCAACTTTAGTTTCATCAGTACTTTAGGGTTCCTGTGGCTAGTTTCTCGAGGATACGACATCCAACCGTGCACCATGTATTCAAAATCCATCTTCTCTGGTGACGTTTGGTTTTACGAGTACCTTAAGGTTCGTGTAGTCCATTTGTTCCTGTAGTCGTCTCATCAAGGAAGCGAAATTCGATCGATGCACCAGGTGTATGTAATACTATTTCTTCTTCATTTTTTCCACCGCACTCCTCCAGAGGGGGGGGGGGGTAATTAGCCTAGGTTTGAAGAAATCTCCTTCCATATGAGTGCGCAACCTATTTGGCCATGGCGATGATAGTTAATTGATTAGTTTGAGTTGTATTTTATTTCGATATGTGGTGTTATGCCTCAAGAACTTAGGTTTGGCGAGGTTAGGTAAAATGGTAAAGGTGGACAGGAGCGTGAAAGGTTTGGAGTGCGCAAGGTAGGTGGAAATCTAGTGGAAAAAGACTAGGTAGCGTCTTGTGAATCCCAAATTTTTTGCACGAAATATGATTTGAAATTTTCTAAAGAACAATGTTTTGGAGGACGAAATGTGATATTTAGGTCTCCAGTAATTCATAAGCTTGAAAATAAGTTAAATAAGTAAATTATTTGTTTTGAAAAATGTAATAATGGGCAGGAAAGCTTTATTTTTTGGATTGTGCAGAAAGGGTTCCACACTGAATAGTGGAAAAAAGGAATTGTTTATAAGAGACGATTCTAGTGTCCTTCTGGAATCTGAATATATTGGGCAGGCCCATAATACGTGATTAATATCCTCCTCAGGAGAATCGCAAGAAGCGCGACCCCCTCCTCTATGAAATTTTTTCTGGCCAGACTAGCCGCCAGATTATAATGATTGGCCCGTAGTCTAGATATTGCAACTATTAACTTTCTCTCAAATTTAGAATTATAGAACCATGGTTTGTTAAATTTAGATGAGTCAAAAAAGTTCTGGAAGTAATATTGACCTATCCCTCCAGACGTTGAGATCGTACCCCAAACTTCCAGAGCAGCA
>CAKNWT010218521.1:0-10041 GCA_932066315.1 Andricus coriarius
GAGTGAACATTAAGGCTTAACTGTTTTTATTTTTGTTGTAACTTAGAATATTGTGTAGACTTTTTCCTGTTTTTCCATGCTTTTATTCGAGTTTTTATTACAAATTTGCCAACATTTACCGACTCGGATGCGACTCCTTTTTAAGGCGCAGTAGTAATAAACTATACACAATATTAACTTTGAAAATTTACATAAAATCTCTTTTGAAATTATCATGCAGGTGTGAAGAATACAGCTTCGTATATTAAATAAACTAATGGCGTTTGGTTTATTTGGAGTGTAAATAAATTGATAAGTAAAGCCTTATTTCCAAGAATGATGCTTCATGAGTAGCGTTTTATTTTTAAAAATTTACTTCGAAAGTGTGATATTTCAAAATATAACCCCTATAAACGGCAGTATTTGTTTGGTCTCAGGGGTCGTGCATAAATTAAGTAACACTTTTTTTGGGGGGAGGGGGTCTAGCTAAGTGTTACATAATGGTAAAATTGTCGGAAGATTGCATTACGTAATTTATTCACGACCCTTTATTGAGGCCCGTTTTTTCCTCAGCGTATGGCAATGTATGGTAATTTATCGGCAATTCATCAATCATTTATGATAATTTATCACTTCGAGTTGGTCCAATCACTATTTACTATTCAAAATCGGTCCGTCAAGCGTCAAATCATAACGAAGTGAGATTATTATTCCGGCAGTACTGAAAAGTATTTTTGAATCCGCATGCACAAGCGGAATAGACAGGAAAAGTAATCTTGCTTGAAGAGCATGCGTTGCAAACGCTTTTTTTCAATAAAACAAAAATACGCATTTATTTTCTCCCCAAATGGAACATTTTTATGGGTTGTGTAATCAAAACAAAAAAGATTGGGCTGTAAGGACATCCCGTTCATGAGTCTTTATGAAAATATGACGAAGATGCCTGAGCTTTTCTATTTTTCTATAATGCTAGTGCTGTAGGTACGTCACACGTTGACAAAAATGAACATATTATTATGATCCATCAGAGAAGTGCTTGCAAGTTTATCGCTGACTCGTTCATTTCGTGCGCTAATGAGGACGAAGCACTCCATTAAGTCAACTATGCGACAAGTACGATGTAGGAAGTAACGAAATCTACCATCAAAGGAACTATACTGCAATGCGATATCGCGAACCAAGGCTCTGTAATCCAGTCTGTCTTGACACGTCGGCGTTCGACGCGATTTATTGCAGTGCACCTTACATTTCTCAAGCCATGGGCCTGAGGAATGTGCGGGATTTTTCCTAAATCCAATGTACATAAAGTTTACTTTAAAGCTGCGATTTGAGACAGTTCTTCCTCTTCTTATATGAATTTATAAGTCAGTGATCACGGGCGAGATATTACTCGGATCATACCCCTCATCTACACAAAAACGGTGAAAATAGTGTGTAATTTTTAAAATGTATAAGAATTAACTTGCTTTTAAAACTTAAAAAGTGTCCAAGAAGATTGTTGGTCATTATTTAAATTCTACTTACTTGCTTGATATATTCAAGATGGTTAGAAAAGTATGAAAGTCAAACTCACCTAGAACAGAAAAATATATGGATTTTGTCAATAATGATTGAGTATATCATTATTTAATTAAATTACTATGAATAGGCTGAAATTAACGAATGTTTAAAAGAAAAAAGTTAATGCAAAAACATTTTACATTATGTACCGAAGATTATGATTGGTTGAAGGGTGAAGTCAGATTTAAAGCTAATTTTTTAGGTCTTGTGCTACAAATTTCTGCTATAAATTTGTAGGTACACTAACGTCGGAAACTGTCACAATTTCGTCTATAATCATGGATTATCCTGATTAAATTTAATTATGAATAATTGAGCCAATTTTTTATAAGTTGAACGCATTTATTGAATCAATTTTTCTCACTTTGCCGGTTTCTCGCACAAATGAGATATTTTATTATATCTACAAAATACAAATTTTCCTCCAACAAAAACATATTGTTACTTCAAACGAATAATTTTATTGCTTTTACAAAAATATGTATAATCCTCGGAAACATACTTGTTCAACCAAAAAAATGTTTTGCCGTGCCCGCAAATACATTTTTTTGAGCGTGCCAAACTTTTTGGGTTGGATCAACGAAACGGTTTTGCTGCTTCTACAGCAACCACAAAAATTGGTTGGGACAACGAAACTTTCGTTCGTCTAAACCTTTTTCTCAGTGTGTTCAGGATCTAACGGTTTCCCTAATTGACGCAGGGACAAATCGGGCAATTTCTGTACGTGTAATGGTGCTCACAAAAACTGGTTAAGTACGTTACTTAAAAATTCATTGGCAACAAATTGCGAAGTAATCCCACCTTTACAAATCCGAGAACACACACACACACACATGTTTAAATTCGCCGAACTTGACAATTTATTCACGCAAGATAATGGAGCACACCCCTGGAGAGTGAATTCTCGAAAGCCAATTATGTATATCTCGCAACGATATTCTCGGCTAATTGAGTTTAGCAGTGCTTCGTTAGAATCTCTCTGGGTTAGAGTGAGCATCATCAGGATTGGTCGTAGGGTATTCCGCTGCTGCGACCGCGAAATGGCGAATAATACGATCTGGCTGGGTGTGGTTACAGCTTTAATTCTTTCTAGTCGCTACCCCTGCTTCGTAACTTGGCGCGGGCGTGGTGAGACCCCTTTTTATTTCGAACCGTGTGGTGGTAAGTGTCCAACCCGGCTGCGATTATAGGTCAACCGACTACACAGTGGGGCAGAATCCTGAAAGCGTGGCCAAAACCCTAAAATTAAATTTAATTATATGCACCTAAAGTGTATGCTACAATGTTAATTAAGAGTTGAACCATTGTGTTGTGCAACATTTTAAATTTTGACAAAATCCATATATTTACAGGCGTGGTGAAGTCAGCCTCTCTGTCAACCAAAAAATAAAATATTTTATGTAACACATGCATGAAAGCGGCTGTTTTTCATGCCTGTGGAGCGACCCCGAAGTTCCCCTTTTTAGCTCATATGTATGTAATGGCCATTATACATCTGTGAGGAAAACAATGATGACCTCATAGATATACATAATCATTATATACCCCTGATCCTGAAAATCGGCACTCAAGCTAGGCTCCATAGGCATGGAAAACACGGCCTTATCTATATGAATTTGTTATACAAAATATCGTATAAATTATTAGGGAGAGGGACTTTCTTAACTTGTGTATGTATTTAGTACTCCTTTTCGGCTTTTCGGCTTGTATGTACATTAGGGTGCAACTGTTAGTACCATACGCTTGGAAAAAAAATTGACCCAATTAACTCAAAATTACTACCCCTTGTTTTCAAAAACTACCCTTTATAGGGGTTAAAATATTATATCTTGAATTTTAAAGAATTTATGCGTTATTCATTGGATTTCTGGGTACGTAAATGACTTAAAAAGATACAGGAAAACGACAAATTATTTTTTCACCAAAAATTACCCTTATAATAAAAAGAGGATCCTTCTTAACTTCAATAACATGCTGAACTGACGAAATTGAATTAAATTTAACTTTAGGTACGATATTCAATTTTTTCACTTCTCAAATAAAAGTTAAGTTTGAAAACGATATATTTCTAGTGATTGGAAAAAATGCTATACTTTAATTTAATTTCGCCAGTTCACCATGTTACTGAAGTTAAGAAGGACCCTCTTTTTATTATAAGGGTAATTTTTTGTAAAAAAATAATTGGTCGTTTTCCTGTATCTTAGTTAGCCATTTACGTACCAAGAAATCCAATTAATAACTCATAAATTCTTTAAAATTCAAGATATAATATTATAACTCCTATAAAGGGTAGTTTTTGAAACCAAGGGGTAGTATTTTTGGTTTAATTAAGTTCAGTTTTTATTTCAGCGTATGGTACGACCAGTTGCATTCCATGGCAAAAAATTATTATATTTACGAAAATTAACAATAATTAATCATTTTGATCATTTTGGGACACTTTAAGGCCCACGACCACGGTTTAAAATTATTTAAAAAATAAAAGAAAAATATGCATTTTGTTTTCGCCAAACAGAATGAGTTCAGGGGGTGCGTCATAAAAAATAAGAATATTGCGTTTTTTTAGGACACCCTAATGTACATTCCTAGAGCTCGTACGGAAAACTAAATAGGTCCAAAAGAATCAATCTGCAATACTTTTCTTGCAGGTGTTCGAAAAACCCTTCTTAATGCGAAAACTAATTTCGAACTTCGTCAAGAATTGAAGTTCCACCTGTTTCAATATATCATTCTGTATTTAGGGTACTGTAAACTCGTTAAAAAATTATATAAATTTTTTTTTTAAAGTATCAGCTAACTGTTTGAAGAATACGTTCCATGAACTATTTTCTTTCAGCTCCCTAAAAATCGTATTCAACTTTTTGCGATTTTTTAAGTTATGAGCACCATAAAATTATAAATACAAACAAGATTACACCCGGGATCGAATGCACAGCTACATTGGTTATATTTTCTACCATTTCGCATACTCCAATTTGAATTTTGAATTTTTATTGCAAAATTCGTAATCAGCGACATTAAAAACCACTAATAAAATTTTTTTACACCAATCCAATATTGTTTTCGTAAAAATTTACGCCATTTTAAATCTGTCATCTTGAATTTTATACTTTTATGGTAAGAACTACAATCAGCAGCCTCAAATACCACTAATAACAAATTTGTATGCAAATCCTATACTTTGTTGGTAAAAGTGTCCGGCATTTAAAGGGTCGGGTAACAGAAGGGCCTAGCCCCGTTTTTCGAAATTTTTCAGGACGCCAGAAAAACGTTCGCTCGGTACCCCTGTGAGATAGGACGTTGACCGACTTTCATGAATTTTTAAAAAATGAAAAAAAAATTTATAATTTTTTTAGTTTACATCCTCGAAACGGGGTTCGGTTGAGGAGTCCAAAAATGTGTAAAAGTCAATTTCAAAAAATTTGTGGGATATGCCCTTTTGTTCCCCGACCCTTCATTTTGGTCTATCATTTTGAATTTTTATTATGAAAAATCATGATCAAAGACCTATAAAAATGTCTGATAAAATATTTTTGTAAAAATCGCATATTTGTGTGTAAACTTTCCCATAATTTTGCATCATCTGTTTTTAAATTTGAACCTTTATTGCAAAATTGGTAATCCGTAACCTCAGAAACTTCTAAAAATAAGTATTTTCGGAAATACCATTATTTTTTCGTAAAGGTGTCTGACACTTTCAATCCACAATTTTAAATTTTTTATTTTTTATGGCAAAATTCATGGTTAGAGACCTCGCAAACCACTAATAATAAATTTGTACGCAAACATAATATACTTTGGTTAAGTCCCCACTATTTTGAGTCAGCTACCTTACATTAATTATTTCTATTGCGAAATACACATTCTGTCGGTAAAAGCGTCCTCCATTTTGCATCTGCTATTTAGAATTTTGGATGTTTGAAGCAGAATTTATAATCAGTAGCCTCAAAAACTACTAATAACAAATGTTTACGCAAATCCCACATTTTTGGTAAAAGTGTCCGAAATTTTGGATCTGCGATTTTGAATTTCATATGTTTATTATTAAAAATCGTAATCTAAGATTTTTTTAATTGTCCACCATTTTGCACTCTCCATCTTTAGGTTTAAATTTGTATTACAAAATTTGTAATCATCAATTACGAAAAGTACTAATAACAAATTTGTATGCAAACTTCTACATGTTTTGATAAAAGTGACCGACATTTTTAATTTTGTATTTACATTACAAAAAATCGTAATCAAAGATCCTAAAAACCTATGATAACATATTTTTGTGAAAATCGCATATTTTGTTGGTAAAATCGTCCGCCATTTTGCATCCGCCTTTTTTAATTTTGCATTTTTAATGCAACATTCGGAATCATAGACCCCAAAAATCTATAATAGCGGCGTTAGATTCTCATTTTAATTGGTTTTAGACTTATGGCCGCATTATTGGGATTCTGCCTTACTGTGGACGACCAAGAATGCAAGATTCAGATTTCCGTAAATGTGCAGATGATAAAAACAAAGAATGTGGCTTAAAAATGCATACGGCACTTGAAGCGCAAAATTATATTTGCTTTGGAATATTGCGAATTTGGGTTAATGAAACCTTACTACGAGCATGCTCATTTTCAGGTTAACGCCAGGGAAATGCATTTATTAAAACTCGAGATGGGAGAAGTGGCAAAAACTTTATATCCAACCTGATTATTTTAATTAAGCTCAAATTAAACTTTCCCCGCAAACTGCAGATTTAAGTTCCTATTTCAATCGGAATTCAATAATTGTGTAATTATAAGTATTTAAATGCGCGTCTAGATTGGTTTCTATTATCTTGAAAACGCAACGCCTTGCTCGATTTTATTCTAGAGTAATTTAAATTTATGCTGCAATTAATTAAACGAAAATTCAGAGCAGCTAACCTATCCCAATGCTTCGAGCTATCACATATTCAACGTTGTTTCGACCCGCCGTAGTTCTACGGTTGAATTATTCACGTACAGCGACATTTGTCTCGTCGAGAGATTTTTCTCTTTCCAAGTGAGATGGATGCTGAAAAGTTTCCGACTATACTATAATGCAGCATTATTGATTTACTGAGAGGAACAAGAATTGAATTATCTAATTAAGTAACTGAAATCTTAATATATCTGCTGCATTAATTTGTAATTACCCAAACTACTGAGTTCTTTTCAATGTATAAAGGCAATTAAATTTATGAGATAACTTATTTTGAAAGCATCAATATTTAAGAGTTGAAACATTTTAAAAATTGTATGTTAAAATTAGAATCTTTATTTTTATTGCCTTTTCATAAGCTGTAGGTTTAATTATTTTATGGTTATAAATACACTAGGAAGTGAGATAAAAATCAACTGATATAACTCCTTCGAAAGTTTCACGTTTATATAAAGTAATCGATTATAAGTTTGGACCTGAAGTAGAAAGAGATATCAGTTATAAACTAGATGGAGAAGCATTTCGTTGCTATCTTGGGTTCGATCGGCACTTGTTAATTAACTATTCTTGCTTGAGGCTTTGTTTTCAGTTTTCACTAAATATACCTTTTGGCTTAATGTCATAATAACAGTAATAATAATTTGTAGGGCTTAAAATATTTCTCTTTAGCATTTCGTTTTTTAATTAAAAGGAATGATTGTATTAATATGAAAATATTGTGCTACTAAGTTTTGGAATTCATAACGCATCCCAATTTTCAGAAAAATGATGCATGATATATACAGAAGAGGTAAAAGAGATAAGAGTATATTCTCATGATTGTAAGAGCCTTCTGAGTTTCTTGAAATATCTCGTGAGCCGTGTATAACAGAAGGTTCCAGAACACGCTTCAATTTTCTCGGCTACATGAAAGAAGATTCTTAGATTAAAAAATAAGTAAAGAGTAAAGGAAAAATGAATATTTTGTACAGGGATAAATGGAAGGTTGCACACGCTAACTTATGCAAAAATTTAAATGGGTACTGAATACAATTTAAAAATTTATATCCTTTTTTATTCAGGGATTATTGAAATTTACTTCTAAAAGTCAATATGTAAAATTATTTACTCATTACAAACCCTTGCACGTAACTACTTTCTAATACGCTGCTTTCAAATTTGGATATTTTAAAGGAAATTTATTTCTTTTATGTATTTTCTAAATAGGAATTTCATGCATTTTGGATTTTATATTTGTAGAAATCTTGGATTCCATTAAAAGTGAAAACAATCCAGTTTGTGGAAAATGTATCTATTTTTGAAGCAAATTAATCGGCTTGCTTGAAACTTCAACTACTTGATTAAAAATTAAACTATTTTGTACAAAATTTATTATGTGGTTGAAGATGCATAATTTTAGTTGAAATTTTATCTCCTTGTTGAAAATTCGTCTTCCTGCGTTAAAAATTCAACTACTTTGTTAGAAAACGCAACTATTTGGTTGACAATTAATTTTTTTTATTTTAAAAATGTGTGTATTTTGTTGAAAAGTCATCTTCATTGATAGAAAATTAATCTTCCTGGTTAAAAATTCGTTTTTTTCGGCTAAAAATTAACCTTGCTCGTTGAAACTTGCATTACTTTGTTAAAAATTGATTGTTTGGCTAGAGATTTATCATTTTAGTTAGAAATTCATCTTTTTAATTTAAAAATTTATACTTATTCGTTAAAAGTTCATGTATTTTGTTAAAAGTTCGTCTGTTACGGTAGAAAATTAATCTTCTTAGTTACTTCATTGTAAAATAAAAAATTTCAAGAGCATCTTTTTTGGTTTAAAAGTCAACTGTTTTGTTGAAAAGCCCATTTTTCCATTTGATTCAACTTTTTTTCATTTAAAATAAAAATATTTTTTGATTAAAATATCAACTACTATATTTTTCGTTGAGAATTCATCTCTTTTGTGTAAAATGATTTTTTCGTAAAAAATTCAACAAGTTTGTTAAAAAGTCATTTTTTGGTTTGATATTCATTATTTTAGGTTAAAATTTATCTCTTTGGTGGAAAAGTTAACTATTTTATTGTAAAAGAATTGCTTTTTGGTTGAAAATTTATTTTTACTGAAAATTTAACTATTCGGGTAGAATATCTATTTTAGTTGAAAATTCACTTCTTTGATTGAAAATATAAATATTCTGTTATAAAACTTTTATTTTTGTATTAAAAATGTAGCTATTTTTTGTAAATTATTCTTTTTTAGCGGAAAATTTATTTTTTAACTGAAAATGTAACTATGCGGTTCCTGGTCGAAAATTTATCTTTTTTAGTTGCAAATTCAACTACTTCATTGTTTTTTCCTCCTCGGAAAATAGTGATGAACATAGAGATCTAAATTTGACTAAAAATATTATAGTCAATTAAAATAAAACCGTTTCTCAATTGGTCCAACGTTTCTTCTATGCATTTCTGGCATTGAAATGAGTTTATTAAAAGCGGTCCATATTTCACTGATGCATTCCTGACAATTTTCCGTCGCCACTGAATTTGGAATCGCGGCTTGAGGTAATATTCTACACCATTGTCGATAACACCTTGCCGGATAATAAATGCGAATGAAGCGTGACCTTTTTGCTAGCTCACACCCATAGCAGAGATAATGGGTTCCTACGTGTTAGTCGCACGCGACAGGGTTTGCACCCTAGAGTGAGTCTCGCTTATACGAAAGAGGCTTTGGCTCACGAGCAAAAACGGCCTCGATTCCTACGAATGCAAATTACCACTAGGTTTCATTCCATTTCCTTCTCTTTGCTTCTATTCCACTGCGCTTCAGCTTTCAGGTCCCTGGCGGGTCATTTGATCCTCTCAAAGTGATGCCGACGAATTCTCTCCTTCTATTCGATGCAGAAGAATTTGTTTCCGGTAATTTATCTAATGAAATTTCTCATTCATTCATTAGAAATTCGTAGTGCTATCATCAACCTGTGTATACATCCGAAAATAGGGCGGAACGACTCTACCTGTTCCCTTTCGCAACATTTGTCACGTGTCAGAATATCTTCCGGTCCTGTTAACTTAGATAACTTATCGTTCATATCAATCTAGTGGATCGCACAGTGCTTTGGAATTGTTATCTCGTGTTTCTGAGCTTCAATATGCGTTTACCAAGATACATTGACGACATTAGCATTAAAATGATCCATGATGATAATGAAAGATATTAGTTTCCATGAATCATGAATTCATGTTAAAGACGTCTCCTCTCTAAACTTGAATCCGTGAAATTTAACTAATTACTAGTCAAATTCCACTGATTCTCATAGAGACTCTTTTCTCACGATTTAATCACTGAAAGGCCACTGGAAAAGAGCCACCGAGAATCCGTGAAGTTCCACTGATTGAAGTTTATAGAGAAGATGAAAACGTGCCAAATACACTTTTTGGAAACACCTATAGAAAAATCCAGGAGAGGCTTATATGTTTCACATCAAAATATTGTAAGGTATTTCCCTTATCTCAATAAATGAAACGCTAAGAGACCGAGCATAAATTACGTAAAGTCTTTGGAGGGTAGGAGGGGGG
>CAKNWT010218521.1:10141-25768 GCA_932066315.1 Andricus coriarius
ATAAAAAAAAATGTTTGCGACTCAATGAAAAACAAAAGTTAATCAGACTTGATTGTAGATCCAAAATCTTACAATCTTAAATTTAACAACTTAAGGAACAAACTTACATATAAAATATAAACTCTGTTAATTAAATAAACATGGAAACTTAATGAAATTAGTTTTTGAAAATAAAAATATTATTAACAATAAGCGATTAGTTTTACAAACGTAAAACTTTATCATTTCTTCAGGGTCTAAAATGTTGCTAGATACGACGCAATTTGTGTAGTCTGAATTTAAAAGAGTATAGTCCAAAATCAAGAAGTGTGCATTGCAAATTTGGCTATGTTTTCTCAATAAAATGTTCAGTTTTCTAATCTGATATTTCAAAAGAATTGAAAACGAACTTCAATGTTTATTTAAACTGTTATTTTTTAGTGTGTAAATTATCAACATTCCTATTTATTAATCGCAAGCTCAACAGTTTTTCGCCTTCTACTCGTTTTCCACTTAAATGCGAACTTAATCAATAGAAATCAATTGAAGAGTCAAAAATAAAAGAGGCGTAATCCACATTTCTAAAATTGGACACCGCGTCAAAAAAAAAACGTTTCCATTTTGTCAGTGGAAGCAATGGGAATTTTGTTTTTAAAAATTTATAAAAAATATGTCGCATGCAACTAAAAATGTTTTATATATACCAAAATGAGAGCATATTCCTAAGCATTTTTTTTTTCGCAAAAAAAAGGCATTCCGAAAAAAGTGAGGGTTATGACCTTTTGATTTTTGACCCTTTAATTGGAAAATCCAACTATTTTTGTTTAAAAGTTCATTCACGGCGCTTCAATTTTTAATTTTATTCCTAATCAACGCAAGACCTACACCTTCAGATTCTATACTTATATATTTAAATATTGAAACCTTGATAGTTACTAAAAATATTCAGCTTCTATGCTTTTTGGCCAGTGTCCAAAACGTACCACCTTCCTCGTTTCCAAACCATATCGCTCGCATGTCCAAAACATGTTTTGGACAGATTGCAGGGTTTGATTATTTTTTTCTTTGTAGATATGCAGTGATGATATGTCCTCTTTGAAGTAAATAAATAAGATCATCAAATGTTACAATATTGAGCGGTGTACATCAAATTTGACATTAGTTTTCCCTTTGGACGATAAAAATTTAAAAAAAATTTAAGTGTAAAAAAGTACCTACCCTCATTCATCAAAAATATAAAAAGGACTATATTTTTCCAAATTACTTTGTTCT
Organism: Andricus coriarius; assembly: GCA_932066315.1. Lineage (NCBI taxonomy): Eukaryota > Metazoa > Arthropoda > Insecta > Hymenoptera > Cynipidae > Andricus > Andricus coriarius. Next base: position 11,393 of record CAKNWT010218521.1, read on the forward strand.
ATTTTCCATTCATTCTGTTTTCTGTATCCGGCAGATGAAAAGTAACGTGGAAAAAATATTGACGGAATATCATAGTTCAGACGCTTTTTTATTTTGATTCTCATCTCTTTTCTTTCTTGTGAAATGTTCCATATTTTGATTGACAGTTCATGCAGCAAAAGGCATTCGATTGAAAACATATCAATCACAATTCACCTTTAGGCTAACTTTTTGCAACCCCAGAATCCCAGCAAAGAAGTGACGGTTAATCAGTATGCACATTAGAGGAACACTTGACGTTGAAAATAATGAGAAAACGTTGCATCTTTGTAGTCACTCTTGTACGATAATGAAGTTTTTAGGAAGTAAATAATAAACCTCTTGACAAATTGTGCATATAATCATTTATTCATGAACCTCATTTTTTTGTAACTGAATGAGAGGAGCCTCATCGGCTTTTTCAAATTCTGTCCTAGAAAGAACCCAAAAATGGAAACTACTTTAAAAAAGTGGACTCGTGAGTAGATTTTAATTTTTAAAAGTGCACTTTAATTATGCTTCGGCGCGATTCTTATTCTTTGCTGTCTAATCAACCGTCCAAGAAAGCGTCAAAAGAATCGGAATAAAATCTTTTAAAAAAGGACTTAATCAATTCAGAATACTGATCATCTAGAGTTGTTTTTCTGATTATTCAGTGAAAACTCTTTATTGACAAAAAAACCGCGGTAAAGTAGTTTGGATGCGTTGATATCATTTCCGGAGCACTGTGCGTCATCATGCAAGATTGTTTTCTATTTCTTATATTTTACATATAATTTATATAAAAGGTGACTGTTTATTATAAAAAATGTGAGGAGATCCAAACAAGATTTCGGATTGCAAAGCGAGTCTGAGAGGGTGAAGGAGAAAATTTTTTATTATAAAAGACGTCTAAGGGAATGAAGAAGGCGATTTCACCTCCGCTTTTTTCTTATTCATTATTGCTTATCATTATTGATTGTTTATTATGAATAGCCTAGGCGGAAAAACTGTATATAGTTTATACATTGTGTGAAATATTATATATAGTTTTTATTTGTTTTATATCACGATTGCATAAAACAAATGAAAATTATATATAATATTTCACACTATATATAATTTTTCCGCCTAAGAAGCCGTAGAAGGTTTTTATATAGTTTAATATATTTATTTAATTAAAAATAATAAATTTCATAATTAGAATATTGATGTATTTTGAAAAATGATAATTTTTTTCTACTATAAAGTAAAAAATGGACAAATCTGTATGTATCGTTAGTTTTTTTTCTTACAATTGTTAGAAATAATTGAAAATCTCTACATATCATAACTTCATTTGGTTATATAATGTTTCTAATCGTTTTTTGTCATTCTCACAATACTTAATCAATAAACCGCAATGTTTTTGTTAAAAAAGGAGATATTTCATTAAACTTCACGTATGCAATTTTGTTTTCTTAAATATATTGAAAATTGCAAAAAAATTCACATCTAAAACAATTTTTGAGAAAAATATAAAATCTAACAAAAATTTATTCGCATCAGATCCGGCTCTACACTTAATTGAATATAGACATTATTTAGGAATACAATCTCTCAAAATTCTTTCAAGATACAGTCGAAGCTCTCAATAAGACCGGTCCGAATAAGACCGCTTCCCCTCATCTTTGCTCGAGCTCGCCAAGGCGCTTAACCCACTCTCACGCTGACTTCGAAATTCTAGTCAGCCGATCCCAGTAGTGCCGCCGTAGAAATCGCAATTTTTATGGTTTTTAAGAGATTTTTTCTATATTATACAAATATATCGAATATTAATTGTGATATTTTCATATTTTATAATATTTTTAGAGATTATATTTGGATAATATAAAAAAACTCTCCTAAAAACCATAAAAATTGCGATTTCTACGGCGGCACGATCGGGAGCGGCTGACTGGAATTTCGAAGTCAGCGTGAGAGTGGGGGAAGCGCCTCGGCGAGCTGGAGCAAGGATGAGGGGAAAGCGGTCTTACTCGGAGCGGTCTTATTGACAGCTTCGACTTTATTTCAAAAACTGAAATTCGAAAATTGTCAATATTACAAAGCTTTCATGTGAGGAAACATAAGTAAATATATTATTATTACAATATTTTAATTGTAATATCTTTGAATAAAACTTCATCTTTGAATTCACTTTCAAATAAGTCAAATTATTCAACCTTGAATTCAGTGACATTCATTTAAAGGCTTTCGTAGTTCTGGGCAGAAACCCTTATTGTTTTGTCCGGCTGTTTGTCCGTCCGTCCGGCGACCTTTTTTCCCGGGGAGGGAAGTGAGGAGATGTGAAGTAGACGAAGTGTCGTTAAGTGAGGATAGAGATAGTAGGGATGTGAGGGTGAGTAGGATAAGGGAAGTAGGGTGGGAAAGTAGGGGAGGGAGAAATAGGAAAATGGAGAAGTGAAGGGAAAAGTAAGAGTGGGATAGTATCGAAAGGGATGGGAAGTAGGGGAAGTGAGAGAAGTGGAATTATGAAAGTGGAGGGGGAGTAGGTAAGACAGAGTATGGGAGAGGGAGATTTGAACGAATGCTTTTTTGTAGGCGCCAGCGCCTACTATGACTGCTTTTTCTAAATTGCATTGAATTATCTATTCGAACTTCTGGATAACATAACTACTTTCGGAAATTTTAGTAATATTTGACTAATGTCTAAGTAGAAAAAGTTATTAAAATTTCGGCAACGCTTATTGAGACTTCATTTAATTTTTCGAAAAGAAAATTTCACTGATTCAAATTTAGAATCAGATTCGATGAAGTGACTTCAATTAATTTTGATTCACTTGAACACTTGGATCCGATTTCATTTAGGTTTAATTTAACTTTAATTTAATTAATTCTCCAAAACATTAACTTAAACTTGTATAAAGTTACTAATATTTGATTTGAGTTGAAGTAATTTCAGTTCATTAGAATTTATTTGAATTTACTGGAAAACTATTGTTTGGAAACTAAGAATAATATTTGTTAGATCCAAAAACAAGGATAAAATTTAGTTGACTCAAATAGTACTCCACATCTCCTTTTTGCATTCGTTGCCTCAATCTTACACATTTCCACGAATAATTAACAGAATTAGACTGAGAATTTTTATTAGGATTTCCCTAATACTGATGTTTCCGAGTTATAGAAAAAATTGCCAGCATATTCTCTTAAATTTCATTTGGAGAGTAAAACTTTAATCTGAACATTAAAAACCAGTGACTTGCTTTGACTTCTTTGTCATATTTTCCTCTCAATGGTGTTATTTAAATATAAAGCTGGTCGGAGCGAGACGCTTTTAAATCGTTAAATACTTTTATTAAAATGAATCTCTTTGAGCAAGAATTCTTATTTCAATTTACCTTTTCTTCAACTGTAAGTATCTCGTTCTACGTGAACTCATGAATTTGACATGCAACCCCCTAAGTGAAATTTGAAGCAGCAAATAATGGAAGAATAGATTAGGTGATTCTTGGTCAACAGTCTCTAGTGACCCCATCTTGGATGCAGAGAAGTGAAAGATATAACGACTATGCAGCTCCAGATCCACGTTCTGGCTGTATCGTTGCCTCGGCTACGTAACGACATAACGAGTTGTCTACATGGGCTTAATTCAAACTACCCTAAGCCAGGCTGGGTACGGAGAAGCTGGAGGCGGACGTCGTTTCCAAGCAAGGCGAGGGTGGGGTGCCTGCAGCGTTCGGAGAATCGAGTTCGTGCTTCGAGTATCAACCAACTAAGAATCTACCCCGCGGCTAGGCAAACGTTTGTGGCTTCCACCTTTCCAACCCCACCATCACGGGACCAAAAGCCTTCTATATGTCTTCTTTGTTAGGACACATAAACAACATAATGCTTCTCTACCTGTTTGTTTAAATCCATCAGTCAAATTTGTAAGCCCCTCCCTTCATGCTCATTACGAAATATTTAATATTCTGTATGAAAACGCGTTGAACATGCTGTAAACAGTTGGGTGTGTTAAAATAGTGTGTTACGCACCAAGGGGAAGAAGCGGGACTTTTGCGATGAGTGTATGCTTTCAGAGTCGTAAGTGAGCCCGCATGAGCCGCAGGCAAGTACTGAAAACAATCACGAGTCGCAAAAGGTCCCCACCCTCTTGGTGCGTAGGATACTTTTAATAAAAAATTTATGATTTCCGACTGTTTTTGTAACACAGGCATGATTTTGCATTTTGTGGAGGAATTTTGGAAACTTTTTGAAAATTTTTATATGAATGTAAGAAGTGTGGGAAAATCACGAAAATGTTAAGAATTTATGGTAAATTCATAAATACCAATAAGCTTCACAAAACTTTGTACCAAATCGGTTTTAAATCAAAGAGGTCCAGCTTAGCGTGTAAGAATGATTTGGTATTTGACCATATAATTCTATGTTGAAAATAAAGAAACACGTATTACTGAACGAGCCTAGGTATTCGGGGATTTCTTTTTGTATTCGACGTGGAAATTCCTCTTCTTTCAATTGAACTCAACCAAAATTAAAACTTTACAGATTACAAAATGGCAGCTGGTTTTCTAAATGTTTGAAAGTGGATTTTCACGAAAACATCACGTTAAAATTTGTTTTATTATAATTAGATTGTATGAGTACCGCATATCTCCTGAGTTCTTCTCTTGGCAAACCATTGCTTCACATTCAGAATTTTTTTCTAAATCAAATTTTTGTATTTTTCTCTAGAAACGTGCAACAAAAAGTACATTTTGTTTTTTTTCATGATATCTTGCATCGTTTACGAAAAACAATGAAAAATTGTATTGAAAAAAGTTTTGCGGCCTCGAAAATTGTTTAGCCCCCAAAAAAATTATAGAATGCCTTCCTTATATAAGCAGAAACTGTTAACAAATGTGGGAAAAAATAACAAATATTGAGCTTTCCAGAATATTTTTTTTATTCTTGTCATCGAATTTTGAAAATACGAAAAGAAAATTTTTAGGAAAGCCCCACATTTCTTATTTTTTTCAATAATCTTGAAAAGTTTCGGCTGACTTAAAGAAGGCATCCTAACAGTTTTATGACGAATAAAATATTCTTGAGACTATAATTTTTTTTGAATATGATTTTTTTCTCGTAAACGATGTAATATATCATAAAAGAGCAACAGGTGAATAATTTTTTTAATGTAAAGCAGTGTTTACCAAAAACGGAACTAAATAAATATGTAATATATTTATTTTTGAGAAAATCCACTTTCAAGAATTTTAGAAAATCAGTCGTCATTTGGCCATTATTTAACCAATATTTTAGATTCACTGAAAGAGCAAGAATTTCCACATCGAATAAACAAATATTTACCAACATACAGTTTTCTTGAAATTTTGAAAAAATGGAAAGTTTTGAAGTCTTGAAATGTTTGGAAATTTTTTAAAAATTTCTGACATTTACGGACATTCATAGTATCCAACAAATTGTTAATTTTCGATCATTTATGGCAATTTGTGGTAAATTATTTTTAATTTTCAGCATTCGTCTCTGACGTCACTTTTCAATCCCCAGGGAGTAGAAAGTAGAACCTGAGCCATGTGTTGAAAAATGATTTGTCCACTGAAAAAATGCAGGCTGTGTGTTGATACCAGAAGATTACTTCATCCTTTCATAAATCACATAACTGAAAAAAATAATTTATTTAATTTAATTGAATAATTAATAAAAAATTATTATTTAATTATAATTGTTTGTATAAATTGAGAAATCGTTGGTAAGAATTACCCTCGACATGGGGAAACGAATTCTTGCCTTTGTCGGCGCGCTAGGCCGAAGACCGATGCGCCACTGACAATATTTCTCTAAATTTCAGGATAAAAATTGCCTTACCAAGAATGTACAATATTATCACTACAATTGTGAAGAATTACCTCAAAGTGAATAACCACGCCATAACAATTAAATTAATACATCCCTGACATTTTGAATCTCTTTTTTCGTACTTTACAATTGTTAAGAATACTTTTTTTAACTTCTAGCCCGGGGTCACTATATAGCTCACACTTAAAAATTAATATTGTAAAATTATGTTTATAAAATTCTATTTATTTCCGTTTAATTATTATCATTTTACAAAAATGCTTGTCCTTCAAGTTTATAAGAAATTTCATTAGTCAGTTTTTTCTGTAGACTATTTGTTAAATTAGGACAAGGTTTAACACTCATGTTTTAAGAAAATAGAAATATTTTACAAGTTATTAAAGTAAAATTAAAAATTTTAATTTAAAATAATTTTAATTACATAATTTCAATAATTCTTTCACATAAAGCACTGATCATTTTTTTTTATTTAAAACACGATGTATGGTTGTCTAGGAACGACGACAATTTTGTTTAATCTAAAAAATGCAAGAATTTAGTTTTTGTAAACTGCCGATAAATAAAAAGTTCCCATTTGGTAAAAAATACCGTTTTGTTTAAAAAAATGTATGCAAGAAGATTAAAGGGCGGGATTGGCCCGATAAACCACCCATAATCATAAAAAATCCTGTTTCCGATGATGCGAGAGAAATAATATCTAGATGAAAGATAGTGGTATTTTCCACGAAAAGTAATATAAAGTTTTTTGGTGAATTTTGTTTCTACGTCAAGGAATTACGAAATTTACATTAACAGGGGAAAAAACTTTGAAAAAAGTAATTGTTATTTGAAAACTAAAATGCCTAATGAATATGCCTGAATTATTGATATGATATGCCTAGTATTTCTAAGGTAATTATTTTAAAAACTGTTGTTTAACTAAAGAAGATATTTAACGCTTTTATATTGTCTCATAAAACCGTGTGGGAAATCTTGTAGAGGCCGACAATACTTTTTCTGAGCACGGATTCCAACCCCTCATGAAAATATAATGAAGATACAGGGGTTGTAACGAAATAATTAATACGCCACTTTTGTTCGAATGCACGTCTTGATCCAGTTGCTGGGGTTGAGAATGAGGGGTTAACTTTTCACAAATTTCTCGTTCACTTATTCAAGCGAAAAACCGTTTTGGTTTATAAAAACATATCGAATAATGAAAAGATAAACCTTTTTACACTCCCATCGTATTTCTGATACGGGAGAAGACACTTTGTCATCTAAAATACGCATATAAATACTTCTAAGAAAATTAACATTCAAACAACAACAAAAATATGTATATTGAAATAGAGGAATCTGTATGAAGCTCGGTATCAACTAAAAATTGAAATGCAGTATGCATTTGCCATATAAATTGAGAGTGATAGTAGTAGTGACGCATGAGCTTCGATACATCACTCTCTTTGCCAGCAGGTGACATGAACCCAGAGAGATACAGCCATGCTGTATATTCGAGATCCCTTTTTTTCTCTCGCTCCCATAATTTTACCATCGACTTTATTTCTATGATGGTTCGTTGTACACATTTTTGTTGGCTCTGCCAGCGTTATTCGTCATCAGATACCACCTGTCAGTGCTGAACTACGTAGATGTATTGTGGGAACATTTTGGTGTGCTCTAGAAAACTTACCTTTTCAACCATGAAAAGCATTTTTGAAAAATATTTAATGAAAGAACTCGGGTTCTACTTTAATTAGAAGCCAGAAGAAAAGCAACATAAGGTAAATTTGGATGTGAATTCGTGATTCATACACAGTGCTGTAATATACAATGGTCGTATAAAAAATTGTATTTAATTCTTCATCACTGAGAAATAATTTTTCGAATTCCTCATTCTCTTAATGTTCTGTTTTTCAGAGATGTATTTCGAGTCAAAAGACATTCAAATAACTCGATAATGATCATTTCAATATCATGTATAAATTACAAGTTTAAAATGGGTCAGAGAATTTGTTCAACAGATGATTTACTTTATGTATTAAAGAAATGAAATGTCATTTTAGTTGTTTAGATTATTTCCTTCTGCCACTCACATTAGAAGGAAATAAAAATTAACAAACAAATAGTTGATTTTTTACCTGATCTGTAAAGTATTTTAAAGCTAATAGCACTGAGGATCATTATTATTTTTAAGTAAACTAAGTGCAACGACGTATTTAGATCAAAAATTTGAAGATTTGAAACTTATCTCTTTAAAGGGGTAAGTTTCATTTTGAAAAAAAAGGTTAACATTTCAAAGAATCAAGAGCTGAAATTTTGAGAAACATTTCTGCCAAGAAAAAATGCCAAATATCAATAAACCTTTATAAATAAATTTAAATTGTACAAGTTTTTCATTAAAATCATAATAAGACTTTGATTTCCACAATTTGAAATGTATAGTTACATAATGTATACGTCCAAAATTAAAAATTCCAAACTTGGAAGAATATAAGTTTAACCATTTTCAATTTGTATTGTAGCGTTCCAATAAAAAATAGTTAAGTTACACTAATAAATTTTTTTAATTTTAATATTTCTGAATAACATGTTGAAAATTTTTAAATGTCGAATACAATATACTTTTGAGAATTTGGCTATTTCTATCAAGCATTTTAAATTGAGATATTCATCATTTAAAACCGATACAATTCAATTATTGCCGTTATAATTGAACAATATTGAATTTACAAAAAGTCCTATTTCAAGAAATTCAAATGGAACAACGACTGGAATTCTGTTGATACTTGAAATTGGCACCGTTCAAAATTAAATAATTAAAAATTAAAACTTTTAGAGCACACCGCACCAAATGTACAATGTTTTTTTGTCAAAATGACTAATTATATATTTTTTAAATTTCGAACATGAGAATCAATAATTTAAAATATGATCACAAGAAAAATAGACAGTTTTTACTAAAAAAAATTTCCGAAAATTCAATTTTTATATGGACGTATTTTAATAAAAACATTCGTCTGATGTTTAAATCTTATTCTGCACAAAATTGTATATTGATAGATTTGGTTAAATGCCTCACGTTTTGTAGGTCAGACACATTTAAACAACAATTTTTTACCCGCAAACTGGTCAAATTCGCTATTTTGTGTATACAGTATGTTTAGAGGTTGTTTTATTATCCCCTAAACATTCAAGCAACGAAACTGACATTTCCTGGCAACCAAAACCAAGGGAGATTTTCTTCTCAAACTATTGGGGTGAAATATCCTTTAAAATAAGTTCAGGAGGCGTCCTCTACCAGAAAAAGTGTCGTAATGAGTTAAGAGGGTTGTTTTAATATCCCATAAATATTCAAGTGAGAAAATCGAAATTTCCAAAAAGAAAAACACAGGAATTTTTCATTAGACTATTGGAGTTGGAAATTAATTTACAATAAATTTGAGAAACATATCCTGTCAGGAAAAGTAGTTAAGTTTTTTAAAGGGTTGTTTTAAGGTTTATTATTGTTAAATAAGGCACTACAAAAACGTGCCCTTGAATTTTTTAGTGATTTTGTTTGTTAGTAAATTTTGACTTCCTTGTTTGAATATTTAGGGAATATTAAAAAAAAAAAACTAAAATAATTTAAAAGACTTTCCCTGCTGGGGTGTATTTCTTACATTTATTGTGAATTGATTTTCAAACTCAACAGTATAAGAAAAAAACTTCTGTGGTTTCGGTTTTTTGAAAATGTCGATTTCCTTGCCTGAATGTTAAACCCTTAAAGTAATTCAACTACTTTCCCTGATAGGATATGTTTTCTAAGTTTATTGTAAATTGATTTCTGATACTAATAGTATAATTGAACAATCTCCCGTGGTTTTGGTTATTACGAAATGTCGATTTCCTTATTTGAATGCTAAGGGGAAGTTAAAACACCCCTTACATAAATTCAAGAATTTTTCATGCATTTACACAGGGAATGTTAAAACAACCGTTCAAATAATGTCAAAGACTTTCCCTGGAAGGGTACTTTCTCACATTTATTTTGAATTTCTTTCTCACCCCAAAAATCTAATAAAAAAATCTCCCGTGGTTTTGGTTGCTAGGAAATTACGGTTTCCTTGCTTAAATGTTTCGGGGATGTTGACATAATCCTTAGACATCCTGTATAGACAAACAAATGAAGCTGTCAAGTTTATGGGTACAAAAATGTTATTTTATTGGATCTTATCTACAAAATATGAGGCATTTTGCCAAATGTAACAAAAAGTTTTTAAGAAGAATATAATTTCAATAGTGGACGAATCTTTCTATTGAAATACATGTAAAACTTGAAGGTTTGGCAATTGTTTGATTAAAAACTGTCCATTTTCTTATAATTATATTTTGGATTATTATTGATGTGCACGTTCGAACTCACAAAGAAAAATATAACTGAATATTTTGATAAAAATTCATTTGTTGTACATTTAATGCGAGGATCTTTCTTTAATAAAACTTAGAAAATTTCAATTTGAACGATTTCGTTATTTAAAAACTTGAATTTTTTGGTATAGTTTCTGCGAATTTATAACTTTAGAAATTCAATACCTTGAAAGTTGAAAATGTTAATTCTGATAATGTAAAAAGTATGTGATTAAGACTTTAAAAATTAAAAATTTCGGATTAAATTCTGAGTATGCCCTTAAATACGCTCCAATGCTTTTTACGCTTCAACGCTTTATCCTAGGGGACGGATCATTTTCAATTTAAGAGGTTGCAAATTTTAAATGGAGTTCTAGTCTTCACCCTCTTATTGAATTTAAATAAAATTGTACTATTTTTCGCAGCTACACACAATTTTATTCACAACTGCTAAATATTCATTTAAAATTACACTTTTTTTCTGGCGTGAAATTGCTTTTTAGAAGCCTTATAGTAAGTACATGTACTATTTTTTTGGTACTAGTTTAACAACGGTTTTCAGTTATTTCATCAATACAGGATCAATTTAATGAATAAACTTTCGTCCTACCTCAATGGTATCAAAAAGCAAGTTAGTGAATGCATCCCTTGAAGACTTTCAGTGGCTAACGCTTCGTTAGTTCCAATTTAATGTACTTGAACCGTGATTTAGGTGAACTTGATAGTAGATACGTCGGGTAAAGTCAAACTTCCGAAGATTAACTTCAGCTTCAGAGTTGAACTAATGCAAGTTAAGTGACCTAATATGGGCTACTGTTTGTAATGCGATTAACAGCATACCGTGTGCCCATAAATGTCTAGCCTCAATACATGCACCTGCGATTACTAAATATGTGAGCTCGCACAAAATACGTCAACCCTGAATATTATTCGGTGTTAATCGGATATTCAGACTTGGCAAATAATTGGATTCATTTTAAAAACAGAAATGCAGCAAGTACATTCAATCACACATTGTTTGCAGGATTAAATAGCAGCTATACACGCTACGGAAAGTTATGGCAAATAAACATTTAATGCACTGAAAAGCAAACTGACCTGATCTGTAACATTAATCACAGAATAGGAGTACAATGCATTAAACAAGGGAAAAGTGCAAACACAGCTTATGAGTGATTCTTCGCACGGGGAAAAATGGATGTTTAAATGTAGATGTTCGAAGGGTATGATTGTACCGCCTAACATGCAGATATTCATGCCGAACATCTACTATCTTTTTGAGATTTTGGACGTACAAATATTTTTATGTTAAACTGAAACACAATCAGATTTTGAAATCGTCCGCGCGCATGCGCATCGGGCATTGGAATTTTATGACAATTTTTCACGGCAATATTTTCTATATTACAATTATGGAATATTACAATTTTGGAACATTTTCAAAGGATCGAAATTAGCTATCCCCAATTAAAATCGGATAACGAATTTCGCTGCCTACATGGCAAAACAAGGTTCTTAAGATTGAGGTTATATTGACTCGAACACATTTGACAAAATTTTTGTAAATTTCAAAAAAAAATTTGAGTTTAGGTAACCAAAAATAGATACAGTATTAAATACTGATTACAGATCATTCGTTCTCAGCTGCTTACCACGTTTTTATTTTTTTATTTTGAAGATTTTGAATTAAAAATATTAAACATAACCTCCACTTGACTGAATGTGTCATCTAATCGATATTTCATACCGTTTATCTGTTTTTCGTGTATGTATAAGCATCCAAGTTTAATTTTTAATTTACTAATAACTTATCAATTAATTCCTTAAAAGATCAAAAATAAGTAAACTTCTCACTTATTTCCAGCCGTTATTGGACATAATCATCATGTCATATTTTGGATATTTCAGTTGAACATTTTGGATTTCACAGAGTAATATCTCACTTTTTAATATCTACAGATACTAACGTTGAACATGTTAAACATAAAATATGTTAACCCTGAACATCTAGATGTTACGCTTCAACATCCATTTTTCTGCGTGCGAATAGCGCAAAATTTGAGTATTGACATTTTTCAAACAAAAAAACTTTCAAGATTTAACATGAATCGTATTCATTATATAAATAGGTCAACAAATCCAAATCTATAAGGGGTCGTGCACATAATACGTCTCACGTATTTCCTTTGTTTAAATAAAGACGAAAATAAAATTGCCTTGAAGCCAAAAGGGATACAACGACATAAAATAAAAGAAAAACGTGTGACGTACTACGTGCACGACCCCAAACGGGCGTAAAAATCTATCTCTAATGTTACCAAGCTAAGACCAGCCTATACTTTTATTTTTTTTTTTTAATAAATGAATTAATTTATACATGTAATACTCTTTCAACTTCCAACAGTTAACGAAGCTCAAATCTGGGGACAAAATTTAACAATATATTATACGAAAGGTCTTAAAGACACTCAATCGGGCCATATTATGACGTCAACAATAATTATATTGTACACATGGTTTTAGTAGAAAATATAATTTTCATTTGTGAAAACGGCACCAAGGACAAGTCCAGTCAATGATTTTTGAAATGTTTTCAGTTGAGTTGAACGAAAAATCATTTCTGTATGTAAAAACATTCTTTTAAGCACCAGGGACATTGAATTTTGCGCTATAGAGAGAATCATCCATGTACGTATTCTCTCTAAGTTTAAGAAAAAGAGAAAAACAATTTATTACAATTTTCCACGGAGAGAAAGTCAATTTTTTAGGTTTATAAACAATTGGAGAATATTTTAAGGTAAATTAGGAAACAAATTAGCTATCAATAGTAGAAAGGGAACCCTTCCGGGCTACTTAGATTAGTAGCACTAGTAAACTGGCCTTTGATTAATTAAGTTGAGCACACGTCTCCTGATCGTTTCGTGATCAGCATTAGGACTAATCAGTCCGAAATGACGAATTATGTCAATTAGCAGATTGATCTATAATACGCAATTTAGGAAGAAGCTGATCAAAATGTTAGAAAAGTGCCTTTCGGCGAGTAAATTTATAACGATAGATATTATTATAGAAATAAGTAATTTATATTTTTTCCCATCCTTCACATCTAAATTAGAAGCCAACAGCTTGCTTCGAAAATTATTTAAAATTAAGTTATTATTAGTGAACAAACTTTCAAATTTATTCAAAGTTCAACAACTTGCTTTAAAAGAACCTGAATTAAAAATAACTGAAAAATTTATAATCATTATTTTAAGAAACAATTTGTAAAATTTAATTTGACTAACCCAGCATTTTGCTATGAGGTAAAATTACCATTTTTTATAAAATTATTGTTATAAGAAAGTGTTCGTCCAAATTAAACGTATTTTTTCCAGTGAGGGTCATCGATACATTTTTGAAGTTAATATTTCAACAATGAAGTGAAGATACTTTGTTTCCATAAAATATGAAAATAAACGTAATAAAGTAGCTATCGTTTTTTTTAATGGTTCAGTAAGTAATGATGATACCATAGGATTGGAATAAGCTAATGGTAGAACATTAATTTCCTCGTTACTTATTTCATAGTTATAGATGTACGATAATCGATATTCGATAGTAGATAATTATAATATCATCCTCAGTAAAATATTCTCATTATTAAAGAATGCGCTCTCAAAAAAACTGGAAAACTCGTATTCACAAAAACCATATGAAATTCCAAATTTATCAAGCATGTGAAAGTTTGAGAGTTAATTGAGATAATTATATTATTCCTTGATTTATGGACGTTCTAGTTTAGAATTCATTAATTCTCAACTACTCTAATAATTTATCAGTATAAACTTGAAAAATTTGTTAATTAATCTGCCATGTGAATTAATTATGCTTTTAAATTTAAAAATGTAATTACAAGAAGAAAATATATAAATATTATCCAGTAAATTCAAGCTGGAAAAACTTTTGAGAAAGTAGAACGTTTTTTTGCAACAGTCGAAGTTGGTAATTGGAATCTTAGGCAAAGTTTTCTTCTGGTATCTTTTAATATACAAAGTCGAAGTGCACTCGAACGATCGAATTTCCTTATCATTCTGCGCGAGCACACATTTAAATCATTTCATAAACCAAGTTAGAAGGCTTGAACGACTTTCGATTAAGAGGTGTTTGAAAACTAATGACAAAGTCTAC
>CAKNWT010218622.1:0-17327 GCA_932066315.1 Andricus coriarius
GGCCAGCGAATCGTTTCACTGGCCCGGCCATCGCGTTTGCCGCATAGTGGGTACTATTTAGGGGTTACAGCTGGTTGCACAAATTTGAACAAATCGGGACGAAAATAATAAGCCCATATAAAGTTGATTTTGGATCATGTCGCGGCCAGCGAATCGTTTCGCTGGCCCGGCCATGATGTTTGCCGCATAGGGGGTAGTTTTCAGGGATTGAAATTGGTTGCACAAATTTAAACAATTCAAGACGAAAATAATACGCTTGTATAAACTTGATTTTGGATAATTTCGGGGTAATCGAATCGTTTCGCTGGCCCGGCCATGGCGTTTGCCGCATAGGGAGTAGTTTTTTGGGGTTAAAGTTGGTTGCACGAATTTGAACAAATTAAGACGAAAATAATACTCTCGTATGAACTCGATTTTGGATAATTTCGGGGAAAGCGAAGCGTATCGCTGGCCCTGCTATAGCGTTTGTCGCATAGGGGTAGTTTTCAGGGGTTGAAGTTGATTGCACAAATTTAAACAAATTAAGACGAAAATAATACGCTCGTATTAACTTGATTTTGGATAGTTTCGGGATAAGCGAATTGTTTCGCTGGCCCGGCCATGGCGTTTGCCGCATAGGGGGTAGTTTTTAGGGGCTGAAGTTGGTTGCACAAATTTAAACAAATTAAGACGAAAATAATCAGCTCTTATAAACTTGATTTTGGATAATTTCGGGGTAAGCCTATCGTTTCGCTGGCCCAGCTATAGCGTTAGCCGCATAGGGGTAGTTTTCAGGGGTTGAAGTTGATTGCACAAATTTAAACAAATTAAGACGAAAATAATACGCTCGTATTAACTTGATTTTGGATAGTTTCGGGATAAGCGAATTGTTTCGCTGGCCCGGCCATGGCGTTTGCCGCATAGGGGGTAGTTTTTAGGGGCTGAAGTTGGTTGCACAAATTTAAACAAATTAAGACGAAAATAATACGCTCTTATAAACTTGATTTTGGATAATTTCGGGGTAAGCCTATCGTTTCGCTGGCCCGGCCATGATGTTTGCTGCATAGGGGGTAGTTTTTAGGGGTTAAAGTTGGTTGCACAAATTTGAACAAATTAAGACGAAAATAATACGCTCGTGTAAACTTGATTTTGGATAATTTCGGGGTAAGCGAATCGTATCGCTGGCCCAGCTATAGCGTTTGCCGCATAGGGGTAGTTTTCAGGGGTTGAAGTTGGTTTCACAAATTTGAACAAATTATGACGAAAATAATACGCTCGTATAAACTTGATTTTGGATAATTCTGGGTCAAGCGAATCGTTTCACTGGCCCGGCCATGGCGTTCGCCGCATAGCGGGTAGTTTTTAGGGGTTGACCTTGGTTGCAAAAATTTGAACAAATCAAGACAAAAATAATAAGCCCATATAAAGTTGATTTTGGACCATGAATTTGCGTGGGTGGTTGGGCCAGCAAAATGGTCCTCATCTTTACCTGTTGGCAAAGAAGCTCACCAGCGCGAAGAGGATTCATGCAGAGGTTACATGACCGTTGGGTCAATATGCACCCGGAATATGCTCATAAAACGCCTCAGTATTTAAGAGATTAGTTATCCTTTATGCGCAAAAAGGGATATGAAACTCTTTTTCGGCAAGAAGAAGAGCAACATCGTACATCAAACATACCACCCGTTTCAGCAAGACCACCTTTGCAGATAGCCGATAATTTTTTTTTTTTTTTTTTTTTTTTTTTTTATGAGTGCTGGTGAAAAATGTTCGTATAACACACCGAGAAGGGTCCGCACTTCTCGGTAGTGTGGGTCTGCTGATGTCATCACTACAACGATCTTAATATATATAAATATACATGACGATCTTAATTTGATCATCATAGTGATACTATCAGCGAACCACTAAAAAACACCACCCTTTTTCCTTGGCATGATTCCCCCCGGAACGGCTTTTGCATTACTTCAGGGGGTGCCGTGCTTTGGCCGTGCCTCGGCCAAGCAACTCTTTGTCACCGGGCGCTGGTCTGTCCGGGACTTATCTTCCTTTGCGGTGCAGAGGTAGCACTGCGATGTGCTTTCGCATACCGCAGCTTTATGCCCCTCTTTGCCGCATCGCCATCATCCTCTTGTCTGATCAGAACCCTTACAAACCCCTGCCATGTAGCCAAAGCCTAGACAGTGGTAACAGCGTGTGACCTCCATTTTGTTGCACAAGCGACAGGACACCCGCCCCACCTTGAGGTGTCCTGCGCTTACCAAACTCGCCGCTATTTCTTCGGTCAGTTCCACAAAAGCCTTTAGAGTTCCTCTGAAGGCCCTCTTTGAGAGACTGACCCTGATCTCACCTACCGGCTGCTCGCCAGAATGTCTTCTGACGGCAGCCTCGACCTCCTCCGCGTCTGTGGTTGTGTCGAGGTTAAATACCTCGACTTCAGTGCGAGGGACCAGCTCCCTCACACTGCCACCTTCACCCACAACCTTTTTGATCGCAGCGGAAAACTTGGAGCTGCCATCCGCTGTGGGCCCTACTTCTACAAGGACCTCTTCGCTCCTGGTTTCCCTGACACCCTTGATTATTACGCCAAGGGAGACAGGTCTGACCTTTCGCGTGAGGTCCTTGAGAACCTCTGCGTAGCTCGAGCCCTCAGCCGGTTTGATTAAAACCGCTTCGGGTCGAGCTCGTCTCTGCTTCCTCCTCTTTCTTTCCGTAACCTTGGGTACAGGCGTTGGTACCTCTCCCTCTTCCTTCTTGGGAGTCGAAGTCGCCGCTACACCGCAGGTTCTCGCCTTCTTCTTCTTCTTCCGTGGCCTAGTAATGGTCGTCTCTACGGGGCTCAGGGTGGGTCCCCTCGGTCTCTTCCCAGATTGGGTTGAGGGAGTTTCCACGACATCTTGTGCCGACTGAATTCCCCTACTGGTTCTTCGTTCGCGTCCTGCCTTCACATCACCTACACTGTCGCGGATTTCGAGCCGCATGTTTCTCCGTTTCATGCAGAAAACCTCCATCTTCTCGATGATCTCTTGGAGACACATCAGCTCCTTCTTAGTTTCCTGGTACGTAGTGTAGAAGTCGGACTTAGTCCTCTTTGCACCTGACCACACCCTTAATTTCTCGATGAAACTGGGCTCTTCCGTGACGTTTAATGGACCTCCAAACTCCTCGCAGACGCTCCCTTCTAAGTATGTTAGGTTCTCCACAAAATCCATGGAACTGGCACTGACCACCGGGGCTTGTACCCGATCGGAATCAGTGGGGAGATTGCTACTCCCTTGGGGTATATTGTTTTGTGCATACTTCCTCATGGCTGGTTTCAATTCGGGGTTCCTTCCTCTATCTAGTTTTTGTCCGCCCCGGGTGTTTGCTTTCCCCGGTACCAGCCACATCTGGGAGGCGTTCCCCTATCCGCAACCTGGGGAGGCGCCCGATGGCGGACCAGCAAACCCCACACGGGGCAGATAGCCGATAATGCCAACATGAGAAGTAGGAGATCTATCTACCAAAAAGACTTTTTCAGGATGGAAAAAATTATCTGAAGCTAATAATGCTCTCCCCGATTTGCTCCCCGAAGATATTAATCTCTGGAACCTGAACTGTGCAGTTTACGAGAAGGCGGTCTCTCTGCTTAGCGACACTAGAAGTAACGATACACGGTGTGCTTGAAGACTGAAAAAGCTTGGCTAAAATGGATCTAAAATCTGCTAACGCAAAAAGATTCTATATCGTTTAGACATTAAAAATCAGCTGAATTTGAAATCCTAGCTGCTCCCTTTCGCGAGTTATGCGCATTTTTAGATTGTTACATAACAACCTGTACTACAAAGCTTGCGTAATCGAGTTTATTGTGTGGAACGCATTTTTAAGTTTACCGTTTTTGACAAATATATCGAAAATTAGGCCAAGGACCAACAAGGAGGACGTAGTGGCTGAATGGTACCATTTTGTATTTTTTTCTTTTTAAGTTTTTTTTACATTTTTTGAATTTTTTATATAATATATATTGAATGGTATATATTTAAAAATAAAAATTAATAAATAATGTTTAAACTGATAAGTAAAGCAAAGAAAATTCTATTACTGCTTTTAATACCTGTAAGGATTATTATTTGTGCTGTATACATGTTACCCTGTAACATGCCCAGAATTTAAAAAAATCACGACGTATAGATTGTCCGATTTTCTCTGACCAATACCCTAATCCATTATTGTTTTCTATGAAACGTAAACTTTTTTTTCCGTGATTAAGAATAAAGTGAATTTGTAGTGTTTCGGAAAGTTTATCGATGCTTTTCAGCGCATTATCTAATTTTCTTTAAGCAACAGGTAAAAACCCAACTTTTCCAGAGGTAAAAGAGAACTAAAATTTTTTATTTATTATCTTATGAGCAGTATTATAGGGTATAATTTTGAAAATTCCTACCACTTGATAGATTTCCGGATCTATTAGTTTGTCAGCTTCTTTTAATAGCGTTCTACACGCATATTAAAAAACAATCATTTAAATCTATTCATAATATTAAATATATAATTTATTATATATACCATTGAATATATAATATATAAGAAATACAAAAAAATGTCAAAAAGAAAAAAAAATACAAAATGGGGCCATTCAGCTACTGCGTCCTCGTCGTTGGTCTTGGGCTTGGCTAAAAGTGGTACCTAAATTTTCCTAATGTAAAAAATAAGCAACACAAACTTATTTCCGATATATTTTGGAAAAACGGTAACAGTAAACAACTGATTTTCAATGTCCAAACGATATAGAAACTTTTTGCGTTAGCAGATTTTGGATCCATTTTAGTCAAACTTTTTCAGTCTAAAAGCACACCGTGGATACTTCAGTACGCCTGAGTAAGACTCGCGAGCGTATTGCGCAGCTTCAGTTTTAAATTAAAATGGCGAGACGGTATGCATCAAATATTCAGTGCGTGATTAGCTACATAACAGGAAATAAAAAATTCACTCCAAAAGTTAGGGCACTTGCTCGAAACCTTGCAAAAAGATATCACCAAATTCTCAGAAAAATGTGGGCTTCCGAATTATCTGGAAAGAATAAGATCCAGGAGAGCAATGTTCTCGCCGCTCATATACTGCTCTACAAATTTGGCGCAGTAAAATGGAACGTCGATGAGTTGAAGCAACTTGACCGAAGCGCACGCAAGATTATGACAATCCATCGAAGTCATCATTCTAGATCTTCCGTACCTCGAATATACCTTCCTCGAGATAAAGGGGGTAGAGGCTTGCTAAGCTTGGAATATCTTCATCGAAGAACGGTTCTGGCTACAGCCTAATCAGTTTTAAATAGTGCAGATTCTCTTATGCGACTCGTACATCAACGTAAAGCCGTCAATATTTCGGCGTTTCTATACCGTGCCGCAGATAGGGCCTCAGAGGAGCTTGGCCGCCCATTTGACTCCAGCGACACAGCACATAGCCTAGCATCACTAACACCTTCGGCTCTCAAAAGTCGTGTACAGGAAGCAGAGCATACGCTTCTACTAAGAGAACATGTTGACAAGCCCCTTCATGGTCAATTCTACGGCATCATAGGTAGAGAAGAGCTCTTGATGGGTCTGTCGAACATGTTTCTCAAGCCTACTGGATTGAGATCGGAGATTGAGGGATTTCTTTTGGCCTGTCAAGAAGGCATTATAGACACCTTAGTTTACCGCGAGCCAGAAACACTTGGGCATGTTCTCAGGGAATGCTGAAAGTATGCACGTTTTGGGTACATCGAGGGACACAATGCGGCTCTAAAAGTGTTATATCACCATCTTAGGCACTTCTATGGTATTGATCTATTGCCCTTCTTGCCATACGCCCAGTGAGAAATCGAGTCTATTGTGGAAAATGATTAGTGTAAGATCAACTGGAATTTCTTATTCTCTACCACTCAACGGATCAGTGCTACGAATCCTTATATTTTCGTCCAATATCTGAAGACCAAGATCATTTACGTGATTGAATTCTCGGCATCAGCCGATGGTAATATCACGGCAAAGGAGGAAGAAATACGGGCGAAATATCAAGTACTTCTTTTCTAGCTGAGCAGGCTGTACCAAGGCTACAAAGTCCATCTTGAGATTCTCATAATCAGCTGTCTTGGAGGTATGAAACCATCATTTCTTAACCAACTTAAAAAGATTTCGGCTTGCCAGCGTCAGACTCATTCTATCGCAAACCGGATGCAAAAGGCTGTTCTTCTGGGATCACTTCATCTGGTCCGTCAACACTGTTCCTCATAACATTCTACAAATATTGGTAGCTCTATAAAAGTATCCACAGTTGAAACCTTTATCTCCAACTGTACCGTTTGCCGCGTAAGGTCATCCGCGGCTAGAGACCTGACACCAAGGAACAGTGTTGAACGATGTTCTCTCGCGTAACTTTCCCGCTCTTGCATAACTTCTAGGACAGAAGGAGGAGAAGTGGATGACGTGAACGTTCCAGTTGCGTTGCGATTGGTTGCTTTAAGGAACCACGATCGTAGCTTCCTGAGCCTACAACTTCTCTCATAAAATAATAATAATATTCAAGTTACATTTTTATTACATTATTATATATATATATATATAATATTATACCCTACGGAAGGTGTTCTCGCGTTTTCGTCGCGGTAAAGCTTGAGCTTTCCTCTCATGAATTTGATGGCTATATTGGCTGTAGCATTGCTACTGACAGGATTTCCCAGTCCAGACAGACAGAGAGCGAAGAGGAAAGTGACTAAGATGAACACCAAAACCCATAATTATCATGGAGAGTCTACTAAAGATATTGAAACGCTTGTCGCGTCCCGAGGATCGCCGGGGCGCCCCTGGAGCCACCGCTGGGGGCCACAGCATGCGGGACGTTGGTGATGGTGAGCTGCGAGATGGTCTAGCAGATCTCACTAATCTAACAGCTGGCCAGCAAGAACATATGCGACAAACGGTAAGCAGTGGAACATCAACTGTGCCTGCTGAGTCTCTATTACGAAAGTGCGAAGTTTAAAACTCGACTCGAAAAAGTATACAATTTTAGAACGAACTTTGCTGCAAAGTATCCTCAAATAGAGAAAGTCTCACTAAGAGATCTTATCGCGAAGATGCATGACATCAGGACTATTCTACACATCTCAGAAGATCGAGCAATGGAGACTAAACAGAAGGTGGATTTGGCGTGGAAACACGACGACAATGAACATCAGTTAGAGGAAGCCGCGCAACACGAACAAGCAGCGGCAATTGATGTTCTTCCTCAACCTGGTGATGATCCAGCACCACTACATCCTTTAGAGGAAGATGACCCAATCCAACCAGTGCCAGAAGCACATGTTCAACAACCAAGAATGCGATTAAAGTGGACATACCATATGAACAGAGATGCAATGCGCTTTTATTTTTTGACAAAGAAAAGCGGGCAAAGTGTAAGAAGAGAACATCATTGACTCTTCTTACTTAAGTACACAGAACTAGCCACAAGCATAAAAGAGTAGAATTTTAGCAGATCAAAAACGTTCAATATCTATAAACAGATTGCTTTCGGCTGTTAAAATAGCTGCCATCGAAATGGATGTGGAACAGCAGCTTCCTATTGACGAACTTCCCTTAGAAGATGTAAACAATGAAGACCTGATTGAAGCTGATGGCATGGGTGCTAGGAATAATAAACATCAAGCACCGAATCCACTAGAACTACATCCGGACATTAATAACGATGATCTGAACAGCGAAATCCTAGAAAAACACAGCACCTTGAAAGGAATTTTGGTCATGCTTTACTAGAGTTCAGACATGTAGAACCAACACAAAGGCATTACCTACCCAAGATGAACATCACAAATAATTTGCGTACATTAATAGAACAACTGAACAGCAAGGTCTTACCTATGCATTTGAACGCAGCACAAACTGCGTTAGAAGTGCAAACTCTTGCATACTGTGCAGCTGTGGCAACCGTTTGAACGTTGGGCCGCAGGGCTAGGCCTACAAATGCAGTCTTTCCTCCAGGAAGGGAGCGGAATCCACCATGGAAGATCAGGTAGGATTTGGATGTCATCAAAGTAAGGTGCAAATTGGGTCGACTTACTCAATATAAAAAAGGAAGTAGAACCAGAAATCTGATACACCATATTACTTAAATCATCCACCCTCGTTACATCGAGACATTAACACCAGCAATATTGGATGAGATTATGGACGCCCAACGGCAGAGACTTTATGTTCTTACTGCTACACTGCGTTGGTACAAGAAAAGTAGTGCAAGAAGGCAACAAAATCGAACCTTTCAGGCAGATGAAAGAAGGTTCTACCGTGAACTGAGTGTAAAACAAGACAACCAGCAAAACACCAACGTGCCTCAATTGGAAGATATGACTAACTATTGGTTGGGTGTTTGTGGGAAAACGAACAGAAGCAATTTGAACTCTGCGTGGTTTCAACTAGAGAAGTCAAAAGCTAGAAATAACCCTGAAATAGAGCTGACTAACATCACAGCTTTAGACGTTTCTACGGTTTTGAAAAGAACAAGCAACTGGAAAGCTCCAGGTCTGGACATGGTGCACAACTTCTGGTACCAGTACCTGACTAGTGTGCATCCTGCATTGGCACGGTGTTTTCAGAAGATCATCGAACAACCAGATCTGATGCCAGACTTTATGCTCCAGGCTACTAAGTATATCTTGCCATAGACGCTCCTGCCATGACGCAAGCTCGTAAACATCAAAGAAACTTGCACATGGCATACATTGACTACAAGCAAGCGTTTCCTTACGTACCACATGACTATTTGCTCGAAGTATTGAAAATATACAAAATTTTCCCACGCATCATTGACTTCCTAAGTCGTATGATGATGTTTTGCGGTACAAGAATCAAGTATTTTGATGATGGACAATCAAGGATAACAAGATTAATACGCATTACGAGGGGTATAATCCAAGTAGACTCCTTCAGTGCATTATGGTTCTGTTTAGCGTTGAACCCACTGAAAAGAGCACTAAATAGCATGTCTCATGGGTTCCAAGTACATGATAACGAGGATGGTCATCAAGTGACCCATTTTCTATACATGGATGACCTGAATATATACGCACGTTTGGGCCAGAAACAGCAGCAAGTGATCGATGTCACAAATCAGGTTTCCTATGATATCCACATGGCGTGCGGACTAGATAAATGCAGAACAGTGAATTTAACCAGAGGAGAATTAGGGACGGCAGAGCTAGAGAACAATTTCGAGAATGACATCGAGAGAATAGCTGAAGGGGAGTCATATAAATACCTGGGTATTTAAAAAACCTAAAACCTAACGACTGCTTTCACTACAAGAATCAGATTGGTTCTGAAGAGATCTCTTAATTCCGTAAACAAGATCAGGGCAATCAACAACTATGCCATCCCTGTCCTCACGTATTCCTTTGGGCTCATCAATTGGTCGAACCCTCGAACGATTAAGCAGAATCATCCGCGTAGAAATGACGAAGCACCGCATGCACCACCGTGATTCGGCGATTGAAAGGGTAGTTCAACCACAACATAGAGGGGGTAGGGGCATTGCAGATGTCAGGAAACTGTGTGAATCACAAGTTACACAGTTGCGAGACTATTTTAACAGCAAGCGAGATGTTACGCTTTACAACACCATCTGTAAAGCTGATCTTGACTACATGCCCTTGAGTTTTTCCTCAGAGGTGGCCTTGAGTACCAACGCAGAAACCATAGCGGATTTAGAAACGCAATGGAGACACAAAGCCATCCACGGCGAGCACCCCTAAACGTTAGATTAACATGAAGTGGATAGTGATCCATCCAATATTTGGCTGAGAAAGGGCGTCCTGTATCCAGAAACGAAAGGATTCGTTATCGCGATACAGGAGAGGGTTGTCAGCACCAGAAATTATGGCAAACACGTGCACAGCTTGCCCTAAATCTAGGATTCCTAACAGAATGTATGCCTTTCTATATATACATTCCAATGCCCGTTTTAGAAAACGAAGATTACTTAACCGGAATTTGCAGGCAACCTATACAACCGAAATCCACAAGTATAGCGAGCTAAGGCATGAAGTAAAGACAATATTGAGGAATGCGAAACATACATCTATTCATCCTATTGTGGTTTCGACTACAGGCAATGTGCACGCAAGATGTACTGAACA
This sequence comes from Andricus coriarius, assembly GCA_932066315.1. NCBI lineage: Eukaryota > Metazoa > Arthropoda > Insecta > Hymenoptera > Cynipidae > Andricus > Andricus coriarius. The sequence goes on from CAKNWT010218622.1 coordinate 10,127, forward strand.
TCTTGAGCATTTAGGAGTCAGTAGGGTACTGACAGCAGCTCAGAAGGCAGTTTTATTAAACGCCTGTCACGTTGTAAGAAACTTTCTAGACCATCATGAAGCAAGCGACTAAAAACCTATAGAGTGATACATGATAGCTCTAAGAAAGCATTCAGAGGCGTCTGTTGTCACCTCCAACATTCACGGCCGCTGTTTAGGCATAACAGTGGTAAAAGGCGAACTGCAAACTACACTATGCTCCTAATTTTGTACCTACAACATCATCGCAAATGACTTCATACATCGTATTAAATTAACTAATTACATCATCATCTCATCAGTCACTTGACTTAGTCCGTGGCTATTATAGAAAACCGGGTTCTTCTTACTCCAGACGGATCATTACATCCGAGCCAATCGACCGGACATCGTAATGCGAGAAAAAAAAGGTGGAACAGTCTACATCATCGACATTGCTTGTCCACTTAACCGAAATTTGCATGAAGTAAAGACTATATGGAGGAATGTGAAACATGCATCTATTTATTCTATTGTGATTTCGGCGACAGGCAATGTGCACGCAAGATACACTGATACACTGTTGTCACCTCCAAGACTCTCGGTCTCTGTGTAAGCATAACAGCGGTAAAAGACGAACTGCAAACTAGACTATGCTCCTAATTTTTTACCTACAGCATCATCGGAAATGAGTTCATACATCGTATTAAATGAACTAATTACATCATCATATCATCAGTCACTTCACTTAGTTCGTGGCTATGATGGAAAACCGGGTTCTTCTTAACCCGAGAACAAGTTTGAACAAAAAAAAATAATTGTGAGAATACTTAGTGCAGTTCGGAATAAAGCACGTTCCTTGCGCATTCGGCGAGCCAATTGGATATCTTTGGGCATGATTCTTACTCTCTTTGCGTGAATATCGCACAAGTTGGTATCTTCGAAAAGTCCAACTAGGTAAGCTTCACTGGCTTCTGGAGAGCCATCACAGCAGAACTCTGGAAACGCAAGTCAGTCTTGAAGTCCTGAGCGATTTCACGAACGAAACGTTGGAAGGGAAGCTTGCGGATTAAAAGCTCAGTGCATTTCTGGTAACGACGGATCTCACGAAAAGCGACGGTTCCTGGCCTGTAACGGTGATGTTTCTTGACTCCTCCTGTTGCTGGTAATAATAATAATATGAAATGTGAAGAGTGTCTCAGATACATTTACGGGGAAGAAAGTTTTACAAAGCATATACTTCCTAATTCATTTTCTACCGGAAAAAGTATTTTTTCATTGCTGAAAATATGTGATGGTTGCTCAAACCTACTAAATTCTGAAGAAACAAAAAAAGGTACTAATCATATATGTGGTTTTTCAGAATGTCGTACATGTAAGAAAGTTTGCCTTAAAAATCACTTTTTTCATGATACCTCTTGAACCGGTAAAAACTAAAGGGAATGTATGGAAGAAAAAAAAAGTAGCTTACATTTTTTACAATTTCGCAAATGGTGTGGTGTGCACCAGTACATTTTGGATATCAACGCCTCCATTCAATATGAGTCTATGTGATAAAGGCGCCCTGTATGAGACTATTCCCTATGCTTATACACAGCGCATAGTCTCATACACGGCGCTGTCAGCACATAGACTCATATTGAATGGAGACGTCGATATAGACTCTGTAGTTCAGTTTACAGAGTTTGCTATTCGCGAATTGAAGCACTTTGACGGAACCGTGTGTATAGCACATAATTCAAAAGGTTTCGATGCTCAGTTCATTCTCAGTCATTTGATTAAAATTCGAGGATTTAATAACCCACCGAAACTTATATTGAACGGTTCTAGTATTATATTAATGACTGAATAAAACGCGATTTTTCAATAGTTTAAATTACTTACATATGCCCTTAAGTGCTATGCCAGCTGCCTTCGGATTAGAGGAGGCAAAGAAAGGTACTTTTCCACACCTTTTTAACACAGCACAAAATGAGACAGATATAGGTAAATTACCCGCTGCAGATTGCTACTCCCCTGACACAACGTCCTTAGAGAACCGCAAAGAATTTTACAAGTGGCATAAATAATGCATTAAAACAAATTTCATTTTTAATTTTAAAAATTAAATAAGAAGTTATTGCATTAATGACGTTGACATTCCTCGTTAGGATTGTCTAGCTTTTCGGTACCTATTTATCGCAGTAGCAGATGTTGATTCCTTGATTGACAGCTGCACTATAGCATCAGCCTGCTCCTTAGTATTTAGGGAAAATGATTTATAACCCGATTTAGTCGGGGTTTTACCGAATGAGGGGTACGTACTAGCTAATAAGCAGTAGAAGAAGGCTGTGGAATGGCTTTTGTCTGTAGAGCGTGAGCTAGAGCTAGAAATAATACATGCAGGTCGAGCTCTAGAATTTTGATTACCTGAAGAAGTATTAGTTGACGGTTATTATGAGGATGGGTTTGTCAATAAAAATGTGTATCAATTTCACAGATGTTATTAGCATGGTTGTCGTAGTTGTAATAATTCGAAAAGAAATAAAAAAATAGGAGGAGGGAAAAACTGTATAAGCCTGAACGACCGCTTTGAGCGAACACGTGCCCAAACACAACGACTTCGAGGCATCGTATACAAAGTCATTGAGATGTCGGAGTGCGATTTCGATAGGATGAAAGCTCAAGACCTTGAATTGAAAGAGTTTTTAAAAGATCATCCTCTTTTGATGCTTGATGCTTTAAACCCTCGAGATACTTTTTCCGGCGGAAAAACAGGTAATGCATTTTCTTAATATTGCGTGAGAGGTAAAACAAGAATCTCATCTCTGGACGTTTGCTCATTGTATCCGTATATATCAAAATACAGTAAATTTCCTATTGGGCATCCCAAAGTGTGTATTGGTGATAACTGCAAGACTTTAACTGTTATTGATAACACAGCGACACAAAAAAAATCTGTTTTCGGGTCTGGAGGTTAGACCATGTTGACTATATGTTTTTTTGGTCGCTGAATCCGAATCCAAGGTCGAAAAAAAGCCCAGTACATCAGGGTTTTGGCGTAATCTCAAAAAACCTGATACAAGTTTTGTTAGAGTCAGGGGGTCAGACCATGTTTATTATATGTTTTTGGGGTCGCTGAATCCGAATCCGAAGTAAAAAAAAGCCCCAGCACTGGCGTGCTGGGGTTTTTTGGACATCGGATTCTCATTCAGCGACCCAAAAAACATATAGTAAACATGGTCCGACCTGTCGACCCGAAAAAATATTTTTTTTTTGTGTGGCTGTGTAATGATTTAATTAATGTGGAGGGTTTGGTTAAATGTCGTGTATTACCGCCTACAGATAAGTATTTGCCTGTCCTTCCTGTCCGTATGTACGGAAAGCTCATGTTTCGCTTGTCTTATACTTGCTGCAAATTACAATTACAGAAAGACTACCCACATATAAATAATGCAAGTGAGCGGGAAATAGAAGGAACATGGGTTTCCGATTAGCTCAAAGCGGCGGTCGAAGATGGGTACAAGTTAACAAGTATTAGTGAAATATGGCAATGTGAGACAACACAGTATGCTCCACTCAGAAAGTTAGGGGGACTATTCATAGAATAAATGAATAGGTTTTTCAAGCTTAAACGTGAGGCTAGTAGATATCCTTCTGATTGTACTACTGAGGAGTAGAAGAAGACATATGTTCAAAATATTTTTTATTTAGAGGGTATTCACTATTGAGCTCGATCTTGAAATTTAAAAAAAAAATCCTGGTCTACGCTCTTTGGCTAAACTCTGCTTAAATTCTTTTTGGGGTAAATTTTGTCAGCGTCAAAGTATGCCCACGTCTGAAGTCCTTAGTAATCAAGACGAATTAATAAACATTATCCAGAGTCCAGGTAAAATTCTGAATAATATCTTGCCCGTCAACCATGAAAACATTTATGCTTCTTGCGTTTATAAAGATGAGGCCATAGCCCCTTCTCCTATCACAAATGTGGTTATAGCTGCATAGACTACAGCACAAGCACGCATGAAATTACATGGGTATTTGACAAAAATAGATCGCCTCGTACTCTATTTTGATACGGATTCTGTGACTTTTATCATTCATAATGAGCCTGATGAGTATTTCCCAGCTACAGGTTGTGTATTAGGCGGTTTGACAGATGAGCTTGAAGCTTATGGTTCTGGGAGTTCTATTGAAACTTTTGTCTCAGGTGGTCCTAAATTCTATGCTTATAAACTATGTTCACCTAACGGCCAAGAAAATTATGTGTGTAAACCAAAAGGTATTACCCTAAACTATAAAAACTCTCAATTTATAAACTTCAACTCTATCTGTCATATTGTCGTTAATAAAGCGGCTCCGATTACATTGATTTATAGAGCCATTTGTAGAACAGCATTTCATGATGCCGTAATAAAGAATGAACGCAAAATCTGTCAACCAGTTTACACAAAAAGGAGATTCATTCATAATCATGATTCTCTTCCATTTGGTTATGTAGAGCATTAATAAGTTAATTAAGATCCACTCTAAATGGTAAATTTTGGGAACATGAAAAATAAGCTCTCACTCCTACGCTTATGTGTAATACGAATCTTGATGCTGAATAAAAAATGTGTACGTACTTTTTTTCATTTTTATAAAGTATTTTTGTATACAAGTAATGAAAACATTCAATTTTTTGTATTTTCAGAGTGGATCTTCGAAGCACCCACTGACACGTATTTCTGCTGTAGAGAGAAAAATGATACACTTCTGTATCCAGGTGATTTCGATTTCATACCTCAGCAAATAATGGACAGTGATGTCAATTTGGACGCCTTTTGCTACTGCTCTTGCGTTCGGGCCACGCAGTGGTTGGCCGCAGTTGGCGCGCAATTCAAAATTGGAATTAAAAACAATTCTCGTAATTTAAATAAATAATTATTTAAAAATGCACAAGAATGTATATAAATTGTACACCCTCTGATTTAAGGCAAAAAAAATAAATACATATACTTATTAAATAACAGTTTATTTTCTTTTACATTCGAAGAATAACTTATATTTCACAAAAAATTTAATTTCAGAGAAATTTGTTGAAAAAGCAATTCAAAATAATTCTGTATAATGTTTTAAATATTTTTTATGTAATCTCATAAGAACTAATTTTAATTCCAAATTATAATTGCGCTTCAAGTGCGGCCAACCAGTGCGCGGCCCGAACGCAAGCACAGTAGCAAAAGGCGTCCACATTGGCATCACTGATAATGAATGGTGAAGAATATAAAGAGTATCTAGACGTTGGAGCACAACCATTTACGTATCAGGATTCTTATTTTTCATAATTAAAAAATATATATTTGTAAGCTTGTATTTTGACTGTATCTTGAACGCCACATAAGCACCTATGCTTACAAAACGTAAACAAGTACATAAACAAGTATATGTAATTAAGCAAATAATAATTTTTTAAATTAATATTATAAGAATCATAATTACTCATGTATAAATATTGAAGAATAAAAAACATAATTCAATTCTGAGGGGCACGCTTTTTTAAGCTTTTTTCTAAGCGTATGAAAGTAGGAGACACGTCATGAAATAAGATTATAATCGGCGTGTTAAGTCAGGGACCTCAGCCCAAAACCCTGACAACGCGATAAATTAGGTAATCAAGATGGGATGAGCAAAACACTAATATTTTTTTTTTCAAATCGGCATATCTACAAATTAAAATTTAAAACATAAGTTCATACATCAATTGAGATATTCGCTGGAGAATAAATATTTACCATTATATATAAATCAAAAGGTTTGACTGGTGATGCATCATTATTCAATATGGATACGAGTTGGAAGCATCCGTTCACATCGCTCATATGCTGTCCAACAGGATGTGGTAAAACTTTCGTTGTAAAAAAATGTCTCAGAAATCTCAATGTAATGTGCGATACTTATAATTCTCGACGATTTAATGAGGAAATCTTCAAGTAACACAATTGTAGATCTTTTTACTAAAGGAAGTCATCATAAAAACCTCAGTGTAATTTTCATTTCTCAAAATCTTTTTCACCAAGGATACGGCCAAACAGACATTTCTCTAAATGCAAACTATATAGTCACATTTAAAAATTCTCGATAGCGGGCTCAAATTCAACATCTTGCACGTCAGATTTGCCCTGAAGATCAACGTTTTATACAAGAAGCCTACCACGATACCACATCTCAGCCACATGGCTATTTACTTCTAGACTTGAAACAATAAACTCCTGATAATTGCCGATATCGTACAAGAATATTTCCAGATGATCCTTATTAGTACGTTTACATACCAGTGAAGGGTATAAAGGGAGGACACAGTGATAGTCAAATACCCGTTACGCATTTGTAATGCCGTCGAAAGGTGACAAGTCAATCGGCGAAAAAACGCCATAGTTTTGCATGCCCTGTGTCTTCTAAATTCCGGATCAACGGCAAGCAATACTAAAAACATCTGGTGTAAAGCTCATTAAATATATTTGTGAGTGTGCCTTAAATATCCTGTTGGGAAACGTTCCTCTTGAAGATTGTCAAACACTAAAGCTGAATAAATATAGAAACACGTTACCAAAGGTAGTTGAAACTCGTGGCACTTGGAATAACAAAAAAAAAATTATAGTTCAAAAAGGTAGATTTCTACCTCTCTTACTTGGTCCAATCATTGGTGGTCTGCTTTTCAATTTGTTCAAGTTCTCATAGTAGAATCTTCAGTAATATGGAACATACGAGAGAAATTGTTCTCAATCGCAGCGAACAGGTCGAAAGAATTAGTCAACAAATGCAAAAGATAAATCATACATCATCACATAGCAATAATAATTCATCGATTATACCATCGATACCTGGTGCAACTACACAGATACCTGGAAATAATCTCGGCAGATTGGATTCTGAGATGAGTCGAATCTCATTGTCACCTTTTCCAAGTGATGAACGTGAAAGTTGGAGAGATTACAGTCAGGTGTTGAAAAAATCTATATTTTTTATTGTCGAAAATAGAAAATTAACTACTGAGAAAATGGATCATACGGAAAATACAGATAATGATCTACTTGAGTTTTTGCCAGCGAAGGATATTATAACTAATATACCTAAATCTTTTCGTTCCAAAAGTACTTTATTGCTTTATCATTTAACAAAACCTTATCACGGTGATCGCCTGAGGTCTTTAGGTTTGTCGTTTTTTATTATTGTCATTTTTTGT
>CAKNWT010218774.1:3009-31371 GCA_932066315.1 Andricus coriarius
AGAAATTGAGGGCTCATTTAGGGCTCTTGAATGACCCCCGGCGCAATTTTTCAAAAACAACCCCTATCACAGAAAAACTACCCTAAAAAAATGCATTTATTACCTTTTTCCTTTCACAGGAATTGAGGACTCATTTTAGGCTCTCCAACGACTCGGAAATCAAATTTCCAAAACCACACCTTAACATTTGAAAACTACCCCTTAGCCAAAAGTACTCACAAACAACAAGAAAAAGTATTGCATCAGTTTGAAATATTACTTAGCTGTCCTAGACAATCAAAATTTTTTTTTAAAATCACCCCTAAAACTGGAAAACCACCCCGTGAAGGAATTTGACATTAAACTCAGAATCGAGTATATTAGCAGTTTTGGCTTTTTTTGGACCATGCACAAACAGTGTATAACCTATGCCAGAAGTAAGGGCTCATTTGAGGCTCATTTAATACTTAAGCGCCAAATTTTGGGCTCTGCATTTTTTTTGTTTAAAATGCACGGTACTGCCAGCTTTACATGAGGCTAGCAGTACCATGGTAGAACTATTTGTTTGATCAACGTTTTTCTTTCACAGTAATTAAGGGCTTATTTAGCTCTAGAATGACCCCCAGCGTAAATTTTCAAAAACAACCCCTATTACAGAAAAACTACCCTAAAAATAAATATGCACTAATTAAAAATGTGCGTCATAAACCATCCCTTAAAATTCGAAAACTACCCCTTGCCCAACAGTACTGATAAACCACCCCTAAGACTCGAAAACCACCCTGTGAAGGCATTTGACATTAAACTGAGAATGAATTATATTAGTAGTTTTGGCTTTTCTTGGACCGTGCACAAACAGTGTATAACCTATGACACAATTACGGCTCATGGTCCTGCCAGCTTTACGTCAAGCTTGCAGTACCATGAATTTGAAAAAAAATTCAGAGCCCAAAATTTGGATTTTGGGTATTAAATGAGCCTTACATATACTAAAATAGGCCCTTAATTCTGATGTACTCACTTTTTTAATTAGTGCATATTTATTTTTTAGGGTAGTTTTGCTGTGATAGGGGTTGTTTTTGGAAAATTGCGCCGGGGCTCATTTGAATCCCTAAATGAGCCCTCCATTCCTGTGAAAGAAAAAAGGTAATTAAAGAAATATTTCTACCATGGTACTATTAGCTTTACGTAAACCTGGCCGTATCGTGCATTTTAACCAAAAAAATGCAGAGCCCAAAATTTGGCTTTTGCGTATTAAATGAGCCTTAAATGAGCCCTTAATTCTGGAATAGATTATACACTCTTTGTGCATGGTCCAAGAAAAGCAAAAACTGCTAATGTACTCGATTCTCAGTTTAATGTCAAATTCCTTCTTTTCTGTTTGTTACCGGATTTATTTTACCAGAAGAGTTCAAGGAATCGTCTTTGGTTCTATCTTTTGTCTTTTGGCTGAATTGCTTATTTTTAACTTATACCCTAATTGTAATTTTAAGCACCACACTTAAGTATAAAATCACTTTTGAAGGCCCCTTTTTATTTTTCTTTAGGCCCTCCCATTTTTTTTATTAAATTTTTTTTTTATTTGGCACTACACATTTTATGCTGGGTGCAAGGTTTGAGGAGGCAGTTGAATTATGGGAATCCTCTGCGGTCCCAGGTTTGTCGGCACAGCCATGGATCAACATTTCATGATCCGTTCTTGCTTGTCTTTGGACATTTATTTCTTCTAATTGCTGTTCAATTTGTTCTAATGTCATTTCGTTTTCCTGGAAAGTTTTTTCTCGAAGCAAAGTGTTTTTAGATATGATTGACTTTACTTCATGGGATTCTTCGAAATTTTGACCTTCTAGCAATTTGGGGGACAATTCAGACAGGTCCAGATGAAGACGAGGTTCACAAATAATTTCCGAAATTCGTTTTCTTGACTTCAAGGCTGGTAGATTGATTTTTTTGACCTAATTCTGCGTCCAGATGTCATCTGTAACAATCCCCTTCAAGACAGCTGTAAGCTCTTTGTAGGTTGCGCTCGACCAATCACTTCTGTGTTGAGGATACCCAAGAGTGAATAGAGCCAACCGCCCAATGATGATATAGCTTCAAGGTAGGGCAACGGCCTATACGATATCTGAATATCAAAGAGCCGGAATGATTCGGAGATTGGACTTCTCAGCAATTCGCTTTCACACGTCTTATGCGAAGAAACTTCAAAGATTGGTGAGTTGTCTGGACAGAGGTAGTATTCGTCCACATACTTACAGTGGTTAATTCCTCTTTGTTTCATGAGGACATATGTTCGCTCTGCATCATCCATCGCAATGTGCGAGTATTCAGACCCGACATATGCTGTCCCTGAACCATTTCTGAGGATGGGCTGCACCACTGGTATCGTGTGCAGCTGATAGACGTTGCAATAAGTTTTATCAAGGAGAGGGACATCTAGGAGGATTCTAAGGGTTCCGTTTTCACAGATTATGGTGGTGGTAGCCACCATTGCTAATTCTTCCATGCTGATCTTGGGCCCTGAGATTGGAAATGAGAGTCCTATAGCATGATCCTGAACGTCTCTGAATGTTCGAGGATTCGATCAGCGGATCTTATATAATAATCTAAGCTGCTATCGGTGACCCTAAGAACCTTATTTAACGCGGCAGTGTAATCTAGCTGCGTTAGAGCAAGGCTTGCTTCATTCATTCTTCTAGTCAGTTGTTTAGGTTCGGCTCCCAACCGTTCTTGTCTTTCATTCTGTTTCTTACTTCTTTGATGGATTTCTTCTAACTGTGCTCGGATAACATGGTTCTGTTGTCCGGCGAGGTGGGAGATATTCGCTCCAACTCGGTTGAGGTTGATGATTTCCTCCTCAATGCGTTGTCCACCTTCGTATGTCAGGAGGCCGGCGACGGGTATTATAATTCCTTCTAAGAATCCTAGCATAGGCGTTGCTCGACGACTTCTCATCTCTTTAGGTATTTTGGGTGGTATCTTCCGGGATGTTTTTCGCGTCAATTTGTCGATTTCTCTGAGTACTTCTCGCTGAAGATTCTCAGCTATGTGTAACTTTGAATCGAGGTTGTAGTTCTCGAATATTTGTCTACATTCTTTTTCTAGCATCGAAAGGTAGTTTTCAGGGAGACTCTTTAACTTAAGCTTCTGGACCTCCATGAACTGGTGAGTCTCGTTGATGTGTAGGAAGGTGATAATCCTCCATTTGCTCGATGCTGCCTCATTGGTCCTACACTCTCTCGAAATAGATTCCGGTGCTGCTGTTGAAGGTTAGTACTCGGTGGGTGACATGTGCCTCCTGACATATTTTTGCTGTGATATCCAGATAAAAGCGAATGCGTTGTCCATTCTGGTAAATTGAGACCTAAAAATAGACGGGAGTTAGATTTTCTTTATGGATGATTGTGAAGTTAAACGTACGTCATCGAGATTGAAATTTTCACAAAACAAGAGATAAAACATGATAATAAAATTTTCTTTCAATTTCAACTACGCTCAGAGCGAACGTGATTAAGGTTATAAATACATTTTTATTTTTTTGCGTTTACATTAAAAATCTTGTTTAGAACATTATTCTATCTGAGTTGGCGTATTTTCAACTTCAACGCTTTCTTGATATGCTGACTAGGAATTTCTTAGCGGCTAACAGTGAGTTACTAAGAGTTTGTTAGTATGTTTCATGAAGCGTTCTCCGTTAGCGGCTTCAAGGGCAACATTGTTGTTTCCGGTGAATCCAACAATCGTGTAGTGGCCCGTGCCCTACTATCGAATTCACCTGTCCTTGCGTCCTTAACTACAAAAACCTGTTCGCCTACTTTGCCATTTAATGGCCTCGTGGACTGTCGTGTTATATATGAACATGGCGGAAGGGAGCAATCGATCCCAATCGTCAGTCATTCGCATAGTGCTTTACAAAGTCGATCAACACGATGTGGCTTCTTTCTAAAGAGCCATTTGTTTGCGGTCGATAGCCAGAAGTTGTCAGTGGTTTGATATTAAAGAGTTTCTCAAGTTTTCTCGTAAATTGGCTGACGAAGCTACCTCCTCGGTCCGTGAGGATGCACTCAGGTGCACCATATTGGAATATTTAGGTAGTCGCTACCGTATGTGCTATGGTGGTTGTTTTAATATCGGGTACGGGGACGGCGATACAATATTTACTAAAGTTATCTTGCATTGTCAAGATATGTCTATTTCCGTTAGGTGTGGTTGGTAGTTTCCCAACTGTATCGAGGGATTTTTTTCAAATGCACGAAAAGGGGTGTCAGTTATAAGCATCGGCTCCCTTGTTCTAGCTCAGACCAGCTTCTGTTCAAGGCAGCCTTTGCAACCTCGTGTGTAATCGCAAACTTGATCCCACATGCCGGGCCAATAGGAGTGTTCGCGAATACTTTGGTAAGTCTTTGTTACGCCCTTGTGTCCGCCTACAAGACCGCCGTGATATTCGGCAATGATCTTATTTCTTGCTTCTAGGGGAGGGGCTTCGATTTTTCCGTGGCAAAGGCTGATTATTATGTCACCAACTCGGAAAATGTGAGACAGTATTTCTGTCATTTTGTTTTGTGGGAAAGTTCCTAAGAGGTCTCTAGAGTTGGCCATGCGACAACTTATGATCGCATCACGTTTTAGGGCAATTCGAAGGTTTTTTAACCCCTGAGTTACATCCTTCCAGTCTATTTCGTCGTCATGTTGGTTTTTCACGACTATTGAGTACGTTTTATGTTTATTCGCTATCCACTAGCTATCCATTTTCCGGATCCTCTGGCTAGAAAGTTAAGGGCAGACTTAATTTCCTCGAATTCAGCTCTGTTCACAACTAGTTTGTTTTCTGAGGTTTTCCAGCCATTTTCTTCCGATTTCGTAATCCATTCGGTTGTGCTCTCTACTAAAAATTTTGAATCGGTATTGATCCTCAATTTTTTTATTCCAGCTTCGTTTTCCTTTCGAGCAGCTGCAGTAGCTGCTTGTATGTCGGCAGAATTATTGGTTTGCCGACCCTGAATTCGCCCTGAAATGTTTAGGCGTCGATTTGGGTCAAAAAATACTCCTATTCATGCCCTAGCCTTCTGAGCACCCTTGTCGAAGACACTCGCGCCATCCACGTACACGTCTACGAATGGATCGTGTAAAGGGAGAAATGGCGGATTCTAAAGTGGGAGCTTGGGAGGCTTAGTGCTGGGAGGAGAGGTTGGTTTAAAAACCATTTGCGTGGATGGTTCTAAACTCGATAAGACACTGTAAGCCTTTCGAAATACCGGGGCTTCGGAATCGTCGCTATCTTCATCATCTGCTGATGAGCTATCCGTGACTGAAGAACCTCCTTTATCGGAAGGGTTGTCAAGACCTTGAGGTGGACCTCTGTTTCTTATTAGTCTTTTTCCGCTGCAGCTCTCATCTGGATTTGGGGGTCGATAAGATTCTGCAACAGGCGCTTATGACTCATCCGAATCCTTCGGAGTGGAGATTCCATTCTGCTTTTCTCGGGATTTAAGAGATGTCCGAGAAGGTTTGGAATTGACTTTTGCAGGTTTGAGAGAGGATCTTGTAACAAAAGGTTTTCCTAGAACTGCTGAAGATTTTGATGTCGTTGAGCCAGTTCCTGCAGTTCTTGACTTGGTGGTCGAGGTCCCTTCTCCCTTTTGAGCTTTATTTAAACGCTCAGCGTCCTTCGAAGATACAGATTCTTTTGGCGCTAATGCAGGCAAGTTGGTGACTTTCTTTTCCTGTTTATCTCCTTGTTGCTTAATAAAAGCACGAGTCACTGGAAAAGCGCGATGTTTTATTGATCGGGCATGGACTACCAGCACCCGAGTTTTCTCATAATTAGATTGCGTAGAATCCGTAGCGGACTTGAGTGGTTTAGTCTTTCTGGGCGAGGGTTGAAAGGATTTTGAGTTGTTGGAATCGTCCGAGTCGTATGAGTCTTCGGATCCTGAATTCTTATTTTTGGTTACGGGATTTTCCGGCAGGGCCTCGACGCCTCTGTTCAATTTGCCTTGTTTATACTCGAACTTGTATTAGAAATCTTGGAGCCTTAAGCTCCAACGTAGTTGCCTAGCCGTATGGACGGAAGATTTCCACTGAGTATAGCACCGCCAGACATTCCTTTTCTATGTCCTCATACATTTGTTCGCAGTCATGCATAACCTTAGAGAAGTAAGCAATTGGCATATCCATTCCTTCTTTCTCCTGAGATAATACCGCTCCGACAGCAAATTCAGATGCATTGGTCGTCAGCTTAAAGATAAGATCAAAATCGGGGTATTAAAGGATAGGTTCTTCACTGAGATACTTTCGCAATTTGCAAAAGCTTTGCCTTTGTTTCGGCCCCCATTCCCACACAAAATCCTTTTTGAGAAGGTCAGATAGGGGATTAGCTATTTTTGCATAATCTTTTGTAAACCTCCTATAGTATCCTGAGGTCAGGTTGCAATTTCAAATTTGCTGCTCGAAGTCTGTCGAGTATTCGTCGTGCCTTGACATCGTGTTGCTCGAGTGTTTCGGAATAGATCACTATGTCATCGAAGAAAATGAATGCCTCGGTTTCTCGCAGGCCCTTCAAAATTTGGTCCATCAGACGCTGGAAAGTCGAGAGAGCGTTTTTGATTCCCATGGCCATCCGGATATACTCGAAATTCCCAAGGGGAGTAGAGGAAGCTTTCTTTGCTCTGTCATCGGGATGCGTTTCAATCTGGTGAAATCCACTTGCCAGATCGAACACAGAAAAATATTGTGCGTTCCCAAGATGGTCCAAGTTGTATGTGATGTTGGGTAAGGGATAGGCATCGCCGATGACCTTTTCGTTGAGGGCTCGAAAGTCGATCACAGCACGCCATTTTCGTGTCCCAGACGCATCTAGCTTCGTTGGGACTATCAATAAGGGGGATTTGTAGGGAGACTTGGAGTGTCCAATGATCCCACTATTCAGTTGTTTGTCAATCTGAATACCCACTTGTTCAGAAGCCTCATGAGGATAACGGTATTGCTTCCTTTTGATGACAATATCATCCGTTGTAGGAATGCGATGCTGTACCAAATGAGTGCATGTGAGTTCCTTATTATTTAAATGGATGACATCCGAATACTCATTCACCCAATGCAGTGCGATTTTTTTCTCTTCTGATGTTAGGTGAGAGAGATGTCAACTCTTGATCACTTTTTCAGTTCTTCCCTCGCAGCTTGAATTCCATTCTCGCAATGGTTTTTCACTTTCCGATTCCGAAGTTTCCTCGCCAAAAAATTTGCAAAACTCAAAAGGGTTTAACTCTTGGGGCATTACCTCAATTCCAACGTCCTCATTTCTTGTGTTCATTGCAAGAACATGTAAAACTCTGCCTGTAGAGGATACCACAGCTTCAACTGGATATGTCCCATTCGGCGTCTGGATTCTTGGTAATTATCCCTCAGTGACATCTGGATTAGTGATATCAATAGCAACTTGTTGCCGAGTCGTAGTCTTAATTTTGAAGATTCTTGCTAAAAGGCTTAATTTCATGCCTAAGGGCGTTCCTAGCTTTTCGTGACTCTTCATCAACAAAAGGGATTGGCGTTATGGGTTTAGAGACAGTGACTAGTGTATTGTGTCTAAAGGACAACTGTGCTTGCTCTTGGCGCAAAAACGGTCTTTCCAGTATTCCGTCGGCGAATATGGGGAATTGACTTTGAACAACATGAAAATTTACGGGTATTTTCAAATTTGTTAGATCTACTGTGCCGAGGGTTTGTAACAGATGACGAGTGATTCCTGCTATGGACAGTAATTCTTCATCCTCGACTGTTGATGGATCGTGTAGGACACGTAATTTAACTAAATTAACGTATGAACTCGGGTCAACAAGGAAACTAGCCTTTGGTTTTTTTATTTCGGGGCACTCAATTCCACTATTGGTGAGTCTTCCTTTTTACGTCCTACGCGGAAGACTCTTCCAAATCTTTCAGAAGAGGGACAGTCTTCGGACTGTCTTCGGACGCTCTTTGACCTGGGCCTGGCGATGAAGACCTAGGAGGGATAGCCTTTTCGCTGTACTTATTTTGTGAAGGTTGGGGTATTTGATTTGTACCACCCTGATTCAGCTGTTGCATAAAAGGAAGCATATACTGAAAGGGGTACACACGCCCTTAGTTTGGTTGAGGGACTGGATACGGCATACCAGGCATCATCATAGATGCAGGGCTTTGCCTTACCTGATCTTCTGCAAGGCTAGGATTCTCCTTTGTCTCTGTTTTCGCCATCTGTAGTGAATAAGGATTAGGTGAGCGAGTTCGCTCTGAAGAAGATTCCTTTTGCCTAGAAATATGGAATGCGGCAGCTGCTCTCGTCCTCTCCTGATACTTGATTCGATCTTCTATGTGTCGTGCATACTCGAGTGCCTCTTCAAGCGCCTTCGGGTCACGGGTGTCCACGAAAGTGAACATATCCTGAAGAAGGCCTCTAATAAATACGTCACGAGCACATTCCAACACTGGTTCTATCATCGTCTTGCTTTCATCCCCTTCTTTCCATTTTTCTTCCAGAGTGTGTCTGGCAGTGCTCCAAAGACCTGTCAGTCTGTCGTGGTAGTCACTAGCACTCTCTGTATCTTTCATCCTTTTAACGATCGCATCTAAATACCACTGGTATTTTTTTATTGGCGCGATTGGTTTTTTAAGGTACGCCATAAGGTCATTAATTTTATTGAACTGCTTGACACGAACACTTTCACGCGCAGTGCCCGTGAGTTTACTCAGGACCGCTTTGATAAAAGCAGGCTCACTATTAATAGTTATGTACACTGCACCATTAGCAATGTCCTGAAGAAACACTTTCAAGGAAGGCTTTTCTCCGTCAAAGGACGGAATGTGGTACGCGCTTTACTGGAGGTTCATACACTCCAGCATTGAAGCAATCACCATAATCGCGTGCATTTGTGACCCTGTAGGATTTTTAATATTAGGAATAACACCCAAAATACTGTTAGACACGTTTCCAACAGCATTAGAACCCAGGGAATTTCATGTATTGTTGTTTAATGAACTTGGGTTAGATGGCGTGTCGTCGCCACCAGCCATTTTGCTTGAAATAAAACGGACTTGAACTAGGCGAATAATCAATTAATATTTAGTGAATACCAATCAATTAGATTTTAATTATTAATTAGTATATAAATACTATGTAACTATTATTAATCCAAATACGAAGTACTTACTCGTTGGCAAATGATGATGTGCACACGGTCAATCGGGACTGTGATAGTACCGGAGTTCGAAAGAGAAGATATGAAGGCATACAACTCAAATTGAATTCACGAGAGTTTCGCTATATAATCTAACGCAATTGCCTCTATTTCTTCCATTTCATCAGTGTCGGTTGTAACTATTACAGTCTCTGTGTCTGAATCGTCATCGGGAGTTATCGATCGTACGTTAACAATTCTTATTTCTTGCTTAAACGCCGCGCTTGCTTGTTTAAGTGCCTCTTCTAGAGGGGGTCAATGATGATTATTTCTAAATCAACATGCGCTACTTCTATTTCTCGAATTGGCGCAATAGGTGGTCGAATTGTTGGTCTGACCACAAGTGTGGGAATTGATTTTTTTTATCGGTTTAATCAAATTATTGTAGATAATTAATTGACCTTGCTGGTATTATCTTTACGCTAGCTTGAATTTTCTTTTCAGCTCACTTTCCCCTTTTTGTTTTAGATTTTAAGAAGAGCTTGGAAAGGGCTCTTTTTTGATTAGGCACTGGGATAAAGTCAATGGATTGTCAGATGAGGAACTAAAAACGCTGCGTATCCTGCTCAAGGTCGCGCGAGAGAGTTTTCTAAAGATCGTTGAGTATTGATTTAAATATTCAACAATTTTTCCTGTTCTTTTTTCTTTTTATGAAAAGAAATACGAATGTTCAAGCACTGCAGTTGACCTTTTCTTCGCTAATGCAATAAGTTCAGGTCGGCGCGGATGAACCACATAATTTTGTAATTTGAGAATACTTAAAAGAAAAATGTTGTGACTTCGGTTTTCTTTAAGGAATTATTTAGGATTTTAAGGAAGAGAAAGAAAAACTTGGACCCTTCAGCTGAGCGCGCGAGTAGGCGAATTGCTAAATATCAATTATTAATTTAATTGGTATTTGCTTTGTTTTTTCTCGTCTCTATAAGGCATTCGAATTTTTTCAAGTATTTGTCTTTTTGAGGTAAATCCTACACAAGAGGGAAGAGATACCACACCGGAATATATTTATTCTTTGCGCCAATTCTGTAAAAAAGCTTGTTTTATTTTACTTTATTTCAAAACAAAAGGAACCTTTATTTTTAGTATTTAAACTGCATGGCTTCTCGAATCGTTGGATAATAATTTCTTCCAGGATTACCTGGTGCCTTACGAAAATCAGTTTTATTTTATTTCCGCTGATGCTACTTGTTTTATTCGCGCAAGAAAGTTTTCACTTGCTTGGAGGACGAGTGAAATAGCCTTCTCGTACCTCCGTTCTACACATTTGCCGGTGCGGTGACTTTGCTTCCGCTCGCGTTTATTTACTTCTGGCACGAGGTCGTGCACTTGAAGCTACGTTGCATTTATTTGCCCTACTGCCTCATATCAGAAGGAATAAAAATAAAAATTAATTCATGAATAAATTCTAAACTCATTTCTTGTCCATTCTATATACGACCAAATAAATTATCTATTAACTTTTATTAAGTTTTCAACATCAATTCTTACTTCTCAAATATTAATTATGTTTAATTATTCAGCACACTTTAGCTAAATAAATAAATAAAATTCAAGAATGACTTAGCATACTTTAGCTACATAATTATTGTCCTTTTATTTCAAAGTGAGAATTTATTGCTGATTTAACTGTTTACAAGAAAACTTCTCAATGGCGTACAATTCGATCATTCATTACGTTCAACTACTTAGCATACTATAGCTGCATAGTGAACATTCACGAGAATTAGTTATCATGATTTAGCTGCGTAATTATCATTTTAATATTTCGGGATTGAAAACATCAATGAAATAAGAACAAAAAACAAGTGTCCAGGTTCATTCAAATGAGGTGTCAATTTTCACTTCTCAAATATTGATCATGTTTAGTTATTCGGCATAATTTAGCGAAATAACAAGCAAAAGGCAAGCATTACTTAGCATACTATAGCTGCATAATTCTTATCTCTTTACTTCAGAATGAGCATCGATTGCCGATTAAAATTTGTACAGAAAAATCTCTCAACAATGCTTATCTTATTTTACTCAATCACATTCAACTATTTAGCATACTATAGCTGCATAGTGAACAATAAAGAAAAATGCTTAGCATACTTTAGCTGCACAATTTTTCTTCTTGCCTTTGATTTTCTTTTATAATAACCTTGAAAAAAAAATCGATTGCGTTTAGCAAGAAGAGTGACAGTACTTTTAAAAAGTATCCTTTTCTCTATTCTTTTTCTAGGTAATTTTAAACTACGATATTTCTTAGAAAATTGCCCTCTCGTTTTGAGATTCGAGAGACGAATCTTTCTCCGTGATATTCGTCACGGTATTCCGTTTTCGTTCGCACTAAGCTTTAAACGTATATTTATTTTAAAAAATTAAGCAACTCATCGGGCGACTTCCTCTTCAAATTAGGAGTTTTACGTCCGCACGGTATTGATAGTGTATAACCTTTATTTTATTTGAAATTTTTAATGACCAATCGCGAACCGCAGACTGGCGATTATAACTTAGACTCTTTAGGTAAAAGATACCGAGGGAAGAACCATACACTAGCATATTCTTCCTCAGCATTTTTTGCATATTGGTGTTCCTTTAGAACGCATGGCAGTGTTTACCATTAGTCAGCTTAATTGCAAAGTGGTGAAATTGGATGTGAAGAAGCGAAGGAGGAACATTAAACTTAAACCACAAGCCGGCAAGCGCATACATTTGTGTGACAATGCCCTACGTTTATAGCAAGCCGAAAGACCGGTCTGCAAGTTGTGTATTGGAGCGCAACTTTTCTCCCGTTTTCTTCTCTTTTTCTTCCTACATCTTTTCTTCGTAAAATCGCTTACTTACTATTATTATATTTATATACACCTTCAGAATTTTAATTTAAAATTTGTATATCTGGACACTAGTTCCATTCATGTTTGCCTATACATTTATTTATTTTAATGTCTTTAAATTTACACATGTAACACTTTCACAAGTCAGCGTTCAAAAAGCCCATAAACAAGTGTGTTTTAAACAAAATCTGATTCATTTTTTATAGAATTTTACAATTTTCTTTACAACGCCAATTTTATGATAAGCATTTATTCATTCAAATTTCATTTGCGAGAATTAAAGTATACTTTTCATTCATATTGTACTTTGTGTAGCTCTACACTTGAAATTTTTCGGTTCATAATAATATAATTTATAATGACAAAAACTGTTGTTTAGATTGCCCTTACGTGTCCTAGAAAATAATAATCTAGAATAGTTTTTCAGGTGCCGAGCTCGAAATCCTTTAAGGTGAAGACGTAACGTCACACGAGAAGATGACCTCTTACTTCTGGGCAAACAGGCGGACAACAAAAGTATAGGGCTAATTTTATGACCTGATGATATTTCCATGCATTGCTTTTTTACAACAATTTTTAATTGCCACCCATTGAAACCAACTGCAGCAATCAGTGAGCTGATAAAAAGAAATTCGAAAGTGCTGAATCTAATCTCTGAGTAATAAAGTTTATACTAAAAATTGTGGCAATGAAAAAATATTGTTTTTAATGAAAATATAATCAGATTATAAAATGTATCCCTATACTTTTGGTGTGCTTGTGTTTGTCCTGGGGTAAATGGTCGTGTGATGTCACTTTTCGTCCAGAGGATTTCGAGGGCTACAGCAGGGCCTAAGCATAGGACTTAGGAGGACCTATAGAGGGCTAAATTTTTATTAAATTAGGCCTTTTTTGGGATCGTGCACATAATACGTAACGCGTTTTTTTTTTAAATAAAGACGAGAATAAAATTGCGATAAAGCCAAAAGGGATAGAACGATATAAACTTATAGAACTTATAGACTGATACCATAGTACTTTTTCCGATGAAAATCAGACGTTAGGGAACTTATAGGCGGATACCATAGTACATTTTCCGATGAAAATTAGACATAAGGGAACTTATAGACTGATACCATATCGCAGTTTTTTCACTTTCTTTCAGAAACAGTAAAAAATACAACTTTTTTCAAGAGGATAAAAGATGCGCCATGAAATTTCATACAAAGCCATATGTTTAAAAAATTTAATTTCTCAAGTCGATTTTAAAGACAACAGGGGCGAACTGGAACGGCCATGTTAATTTTATATGCCCTTACAGTTATCGACCCAAATTATAGTTATCGATGGTTTGACCTTTAATTTTAAAAGCTCTGTGCATAAATTTAGGGCAAATACACAGGCCGAGTGCGTAGCGCGATGAGAATGTGTCCGCGCACCGGGTAGATTTTTTATTTTTATTTCTCAATTGAAAAATGCCTTATTTTTGGCTGAGACTCGAAGCCTACCCAGATAAGCATTTTAGCGCACCATGTGCGCTTGGCGAAGGCACGCGTGCATATTTTCACACACGACGTGCGTTCTGATCAGCGCCCAGATGTGTCTTCCATGGATGCGCATATACCAGGCATGTCGTGCAAAGCACGTGCGTGCGCGCATGGAGCCAGCACTCATTGCGCGTGCAAGGATAGTCCTGTAATTGTTTATTTATAATAAAATAAAGTACCGAAAACATTCAATTTCACATTTTTATTTGAGAAATGGAAAATTATTACATATTTAATAGGGTAACGGAACCAATTACCGAGGGGGATCCAATTGTCTATGTTCGAAGATAAAGGTGTTTTTATTTTTAGTATTTTTTCTAATTTAGGTCATTCGAAAGCTTGTAAATGAGACTCATTAAATGGCTTGTATTAATAAAAATTAAATACATAAAATTTCAAGTTACGAGAAATCAAGTGTTTCCGAAACTTCTGAACGCTTCTTTATTAAAATTGGCTTTCAATTCCTATTTTCAAAATGTTGTTTTCGAATGCGTAATTTTTGAAAGGCCCGTGTACCACTAATTTCATAGTTATATTAACGAATATAGAACAGAGTAAATATTCTGAAATTAGCTGTATCGTTCAAGCGGATGAAAAAATATTTGTGTGTTGGCATCCGAAAAAAATAATACAACAATTTTTTGAAATCGGCTAATATCTTGTGTTCGGTTTTTCGATTTAAAAATTGAAAAAAAAATGTATATTTGTTTAATAATAATTGACATTTATTTGTATGTACAGTTTTTGTTGACAGTGATATAAGGAAAAATATTTAATTTGAGAATTTTCGTTCTATTCAGAATTTTTTGCAAAAGTACAAAAAAACATATTTTTCTTGTTTTGATTGAGTTAAACGCACACTTTTTTTAGAAGAAGGTAAATTCGTCGAACCTGTGCTACGAGCAACTCTGGTTTTTTTAGCTTCATATAATTAATGGGACTCAAAATATTATTTCGAGCCACATAATTCAAAAGTCTGTACCACTTTCCAAGTCTCCCGGTCGCTCGTCACCTGAGAGCTTGCTATCAGAATGCTAACGCAGCATTCCAAGCTCTCGGAGCCTAACGGCAAGCCAACTGGCGAATGAAAAGAGCAATGACTTAGGAGAATAATTTTAATCAAGAACTAAAATTATTCTCCGATCAATGTATGCTCTCATTTCTATTTGGCACTTGAAATTAGTTCTCTTGCTCAAACTACTGAACAATGTGAGGGTGGATTGCGAAAGTAAAATGTATGCATGTATCGAATGAAAGATGCTTACCTTGACCTACGTTAACGATAAATAGAAACCACACTATCCTTTCATAAGTCCCTCTCACTTTGCACACTATTGTACACTACCTACTGAGGTCTGACAGCAAAAGCACGTGGAAGAACCAAAACAACTCCCCGTGTCTACTCGGCGGAAATTTGTAACGCTGAAATGCTTGCTTTTCTATGAACCAAAAAAGAGGAGGAATTAATAGACACTTAATTTCAAGTTGAGAATTCCAAGCTTTATTAATTCTGATGCGAATTGGAAATCGAAAATTCTCTTTGGAAACATAAAAGACTTCGAAGCACTTTACAATACGAATTTCACACACCTAGAAATAAAAGCTGGAAATCATGCGACATATCCCTCCCTCCCCAGTAATAATTCCGTAACTATGCGAATATCTCTACCTGGGTCACCACAATTATAAACCATCGGATGGAAGTGAAAATTGCAGTCTTCGGAGTGATCTGACGTGACACATATCAACTTCAGCTTTCGCCCGTCCGTACGTCGTGATTCGAATTCCGCCAGAACCTTAAAGCGGGACTATACTTTTCTCGGCCAGTAACTGCAATACGCCGCGGATTTTAATCGAGTGGCCAATCAATAGGGTTCACACTTCAGACGTTACAATTAATATTTGTTCGACGGGAGGCATGACTGTAACGGGAACGGTTCCTCGTCACCACCCACCTCGATTTAACAAGACTATATTTTTTTCGGCCTGGCAACGGGAGTGTCGTTGATTCCGTGTCTTATTCCGCCTGGGTAAAACAAACTTAAAAAGTCTACAAAGCATTATTCTTACTCGAATCGCAAAACGAAATAGAATAATGATCTCGGAAGGCCTAGATTTTCTTTTATGAAAACTAGAGTGTCGAGTGAGTGGTAGTTTCAAGCATAAGGAAACTGGTGAGCTGTATCGATTCTTTTTGATATTGCTCTTTCTTTTTTTTTTACCTGTTGACACGTCCTACCCATTGTAGAACGTGCCCTTTCTGAATCTCACTAATGTTCTTTTCATATTGCTTATATTTTGGGAT
Organism: Andricus coriarius; assembly: GCA_932066315.1. NCBI lineage: Eukaryota > Metazoa > Arthropoda > Insecta > Hymenoptera > Cynipidae > Andricus > Andricus coriarius. The sequence goes on from CAKNWT010218774.1 coordinate 18,848, forward strand.
AGCGACTCTCAGTAGAGAGTAGGGGTACCAGCCCACATAAAAAAATACAGGGAATACGAGTCTCTCGCCCTTCCTACAGTTTTGAGGAAGCCTCCCCCCAACGTACAATTTCAACAATATAAATTTTTGTTTTATTTTCCTTGATCAACGGAAGTTTAGGCAGCAATTTATTTCCAAGGGATTTTAGGAAATCTAAAATTGATTTTGATTAGTTACTGGGTAACAAACTGATGGTGTCAGCGGTGAGGTCTACCCCTGCTGTTATCCCCACTCGGCTTATGCTACTAGTAACTTTTGTTACTAGGCTGCTAAAAACACAATTTTTATGAACAAAATTTTTAAACTTTTAATTCAGAATTTCATGTGTGACTCGTCATTCTCAATTATGGTAGCAATGCCACAATATCAATAATAATCGAATGAACTTTTGAAAAATAAGTACTTCCAGGTTAAATAAAAAATCCGTAGCATTAACATACCGGGGGACCTCGCATTAACTTTCTCGGTATTTTTGATTTCGCTACGTTGCGTTTGATTCAAGAATTATTTTTGGTGCAGGACAGCCATCATTCCCAATTATGGGACGGCATGAAAATGCCTAATATTCCGGGCAACAGTAATGCCAAAAATAAGCTGAAACACCGCTCAGGGATAAAGATACGAGAAAAACGAACTTCGAGAATCTGAATCCGAATCAATCGTTTTTATAACACCAAGGTTTCAAAAGAAATACTCGGGCTCCATAAAATTGAAACTTAAAGGCCTAATAGTCACGGCGAGTTTTCATCCTTATTCGAAAGATTATTGAACCAGGCAGAAGCCCGAATTAATCTATCTAAAAAAGTTTGGCCAATAACTATCGATAATCTCCCTGGCAACTCCAAGGGCCAATAAATCCTTTGAAAGTTGCGAAACTAAGAGTGCTCGAGAACCACAGAGAATTCAACGGACTTCTGTCTTTTTAACTTCTTTCTCTTATTTGTTTTAACTTATCAATATTCCATAATAAAACAGAATAGAAACATTTTAATCAACCGTAGCTCACTTTCTCAAGGGTAAATGGTAAAGTAAAGCTTAAACTGAAAATAATTTCTATTCCGACTCGGTCAGCCTCCGGTTCCGCGAGTGGATGTGTAGACGTAGGTTCCGTTGCTCATGTCGAATAGTTGGCACACCACTATTCCTTTCACTGACAACCTCATGAATGAAAAAAGGGTCTGGTTAAGGTTATTTAATTTCAGCCCGGATCTTCCGAATTTTCCGATTCTTTGATTCAAGAAATGGAAGCTCCAGTTGTCTAATTTAGTGTCTCTAATAAATATTTTTATTTAAATCAAGTTACGACGTGTTATTGGTCTGCGGCTCACTTTTTTAAGGTGGAATGGTACCGTAAAGTCTGAACTAGAAATAATTTTCTTTTCTGACTCGGTCATCTTCCCGCTCCATGAGAGTATGTGTAGACTTAAGGCTCCGTTGCTCATGTTGAATATACAAGCGCACCATTACCTCCTTCACGGATAAGAAATACGAGAAAAGCCGAACCAAAATCATTTTTGACCTTAATCCAGATTCGATCAGGTATGGGAGAGTGGTGCCGTAAGGTCTGAAATTGAAATAATTTCTATTGCGACCCTATCAGCCTCCAGCTCCGTGAGCGTATGTGTAGATTTTCGCTTCGTTGCTCATGTCGAAGAGTAGGCACACCACCATTGCTTTCACTGACAACCTCATGAATGAAAAGAAGGTCTAGGTTAAGGTTATTTAATTTCGGCCCGGATTTTCCGAATTTTCCGATTCTGGGATTCAAGACTAGAGAGCCCCAGTTAACAGCCCGTCTCGCTCCTATATGACCGCGAGAGTTTTAATTAAAATCCTAAATATTATACGGAGTACCTCATGAATCCTCCAGAAGGAGGAGAGTCCTCCCCACCACCTTACAAGAGAGGAAAAAGGGCCTGGGGGAAACGCAAGTACGCCGCTAAATCTCGCGAATCGGCTATATACCGTAATCTCGTCTTTCCAGATAAGAAGGCAGTTCCCATATGCATTGTTCGGCCAACTGTTGGACCTGCAATCATCGCGCCTGAATTGCTCCCGCGAACCCAAACGCAATAATCCTATTAATTGACCTTGAACAAGAGGAAAGGAGACGCGCCTACTTGGAGGAATACCATCCTAACCTCAGGGTTGAAAATCGCGAAGAAGAAGTCATTGCACCAGTTGACGAACTCGAAAACGGTGACATTTCAGACGACGATACAGTCATCCTAGACCCGGAAAAAGAAATCCTGATTAGACGTCCGATACCATTATCGATAATTCAGGAAATCAAACCAAAAATTCCGGTGTGTTCCACCCTTGTCCTCATTTACAAACTGACTACTGAGTTCTAGCCGAGTTCTTATGTCACGCTACCTGCGAAGAAGGGAAACGAATGAATAGATGCCACCCTTCGTGACTGAGTTCGTGCCCCCTGCTGGAGGGCGACTGCCCATTTCTTTATAAATACAAGGCAGGATTTCCAAGAACGGTTCGCCGAATCAGCCTTCAGCTGGAACACCAACAACAAGTTTATAGACCGGGCCAGTCTTAACCTTCCCTATAGATCAATACCCGAATACGAAGCAACCGTAGGAAATAGGACACTACGGGTGGTGGGATGATTAGAGTTAGAAATTAGTTACGCAAACTTCCATTTTTACGTAATCTTCAACCCATAATCGATCGGGCTAAACCAGATAGTACGAAACGCGGGAGTTAGTGTGATCCAACATCTGTACGCACTGCATGGATTTCCTATCTATCAAATCAACGAAGGTGTAATATCGGGATAATTCTCAAATTGGACCCCCCCCCCTTACGTGGCTAAATCGGACTTAATTCCGTCCAACTTCTCAGCGGAGTAGTCTCGTTGGGCGTTGGCAGAACCATCGATATAAACTGTACTGTGAAGGCTGCTTAGCCATTTCTACCGGAAAATACCTCTACTGAAAATGGCTGATTCCGGGGGTATCGATAACAGGAATCTGAACAGGAGTACTAGCCTCCTTGGGGTACATTCCAATATCACCATCCCAAATCCTGCAATGAGTATCGACACGGCTACGGCAATGGCCTCGGTGTTGGAGTGCATGACGCTTCAGCAAAGCACTAAGCACATTTCGCAGTTTGAGGGAAAACCCTAAGCTCAAGGAGTTCCTTCAGGATATCGCGAAAGGCACAGTGTATATCACCGAAGCAAATGAGCCTGAGTTTATCAATAGCATCCTTTGTAAGCTCAAGGGGATTGCCCCCCATAATGTCAGGGACAAACGATTTAATAGGGTCAATGAACTAATCGCCTACCTGAATAAACGGTTTGCCCCCACAAAGAAATACTAATGGTATTTCGAAAATATAGTGAACCTCCGCATGCGCCAGAATGAAACAGTGAGGGACCACTACGAAAAAGTGCAACGCCTCCTGAGTGGCGACCGGCATGCAGTCCTACATATCGAAGAGAGGCAAAAGCAACTGGAGAGAGCCAAGAATCACCTCTCTGCCTATCCTATCTCCCGACCAATGGAGGATGCCGACGATGGGCCGCGATCGCCCAGCCCCTATTAAAAACAGATGGAAAAGAAGGACAAAAGGGAGGTACAGGGTTCAGAAAGGACTGGAGCAAGCGGAAACAAGGATCCTATGAACTATTCACCATCAACCCCTGCAAAGTATCCAACCACATACGCCACCTACCCCCTCAATATTCTTATTCGTATCCATCTCCTTTCCAACCCTCAATGGCAGAGGTACGGAAAAACTAATGGACATCCGGAAATTTAAACTTGGAACCTACTCCTCGCTCGGACGCGGCGGGGAGTTATTCCACCCCACTGTGCCCCCAAAAACACGTCCGTTTTCCGGAACACACCATCGGGTCCTACGGGCAGGAACAAAAATAGGAGGTTCCACGGTGGTGACTTTGCCAGTCCCAGAATTCAAACATCCAAAATCCAAATTCGTGGTAGACCCAGGATCGCATTTAAAGCTAATAAAAATTAAAACCCTACTACCCGACTTGAAATACGGAGGCGACAACACTGTCCTGCTAACAAGGATAAACTCAGATCCCGTAGAGACGATTGGGGCTTCAAGTGTCACGTTATTTGGGACACCAGTATAGTTCTATCTCATGAAAAATGACTTTCCGATATCTCCTGATGAAATAATCGGAAGATCATATTTGCGACGGGAGCAAGCCCAATCATCATCCAGGCACAATTGATTGGTCACTATTTCGGATCTAATAGACCCGATTCCATTTATTGACAAAGAGTCTCAATTAGCCCGAATATCGCTGCACTCCGAAATTGAACCCTTCGCTAGGATCCTAAAGATTAAGGCTATGACAGCAACCAATCGCCATAAACATCCTCAATCCAAAGATAAAAGAAGGGTATCTGCCTAGGATATATACCCCTGAAGTAGTGTACCAAGGCGAGGCGGCCGTCTCTACCCACAAAGGAGTTTGCCGTGTACTCGCTATCAACACTCGAGAGGAGGACGTGGAAATGCACGTACCTGCCAAGGAAATACTGCCATACGATTTTATAGAATCGCACAACGAAGAATCCACCAATTCCGAATCCGAATATTTGGTTAAGGACCTACGAAAGGGAATGGGTAGCTCCTACACGGACCGTGTCAAGAAAATTAAAGACAGCTTACGCCTTTCAGAATTGCATCAGTCGAAATAAACTACGTTTACAGGTGGGTAGAAGACTTCCCCGGTGTTTTCTCCATAAACAGAGAAAGGTTCTCGACTACAAACGTAGTCCAACATAGGATCCCTACCACTGACGACGAGGTCACAGCCAGGAAGCAACATTGATATCCCAATGAGGCTGCTGACGAAGTGGCGGTTGAAATAAAAAAACAATATGATAGAGGCATTATAGGGCATTCCCAGTACCCTTACAACTCTCCCATTTGGATCGTCCCTAAGAAACTCAACGGATCCGGCGAGAGGAAATGGAGAGTAGTAATCGACTTCCGAGCTCTTAAAGAGATGGTCATAGAGGACACATACCCCCTGCGCAATATTACAGGCATCCTCGATCATTTAGGGAAGGCCCAGTACTTTTCAGTCGTTGAGCTGGCTAGTGTTTTCCACCATGTCGAAACCCACCCTGGCGATAGGGTCAAGACTGCGTTTTCAACACCTCGAGGGCACTTCGAATATCTGTGCATGCCCATGGGAATAACACACACCCTTGTATCGACTCCGAGCAGCCCACCTGAAGCTTTAAGCCGACCAGTGCAAATTTCTGCAAAAAGAAGTACCGTACCTTGGCCATATTATTAGCCACGAGGGGTTGAAACCAAACCCGGCCAAGATAGAAGCATATACAAAATTTACCTTCTCTAAAAACGTACGCAACATTCGTCAATTCCTTGGGTTATTAGGCTACTATCGACGATTTATCCAGGACTATGCGAAAATCGCCAAGCCCCTAACCGACCTCCTTAAGAAGGATGTAAAATGGGAATGTGTTTCAGAACAAGATGAGAGCTTCCATAAGCTCTGAGACTCGGTTTGTAGCGGGCCTATTCTGCGGTACCCCAATTTTAGGAAAACCTTTAAGCTAACTACCGACGCCTCGAACCATGCTGTCGGAGGTGCTGGGAGCTGTCGTTACTTGGCCATCGTCATTGCTCTGGAACATTTCCTACTTGTACGGACGAGAATTGATACTTGTCTGTGACTACGAGCCAGTCCAGTGGATAAATTATATTAGTAATCCAGGAGCCAGACTGCTTCATTGGCGCCACAAATTTCGTAATTACCAATACAAATTCGAGTACCAACAGGGAACAAGAGGGGATCCAGAAAACCTGAATAGGACCGTAGGACCTCTCACTGCTTCTCAGCCAACGAACCTCTCTGAAGAGAGGACTCATTCACAAACAGACCATCAGAGGGTACTGGTTCTGAAATGAGCGGGAGACTCACGAAACGACCTCTAAGAAAATACAAATGTTCGAGGTATATCCATTAACGCCACACACACACCTCATCCCAGGAGAAGCAATCCGCGGCACCAGGGAAAACGAAACCAACGGTACGTTGGACAGTGGCCCTTAGGCTGGTGAAAAGAGAAGAAAAAGCTCCTGTGCCGTCAGTCGTTACCCCCACTCCACTCCTTAGAAAGCGGGAGAGGCACAAAAAAATACCGGATCCGGAGAGCGAATCCGACGTGGCCAACGTGCCCTCAGAAGGAGCCCCACCACTCGAACTAGAAGAATGTTCCATGGGTAAGCGACTGTTGATAAGAAGAGAAGCAAGCAAATCGCCGGTCGCTAGGAGTGAATCCTCGTCCGAACCATATTCACGAGTCCATGGTTAACTCCCTTACAAGACACGTTAGTAGATGTGTACGTAGAAGGTGCATGAAGTTATCATTGATGTGAAGAACCTAAGGCTGGGATAGGAGTCTGGTTCGGCCCAAACAACCCCTTCAACGTTTCACAGCGCAGTAAAGGTCGCTCAGACCAATAATGCAGCTGAGATTGAAGCAGCAACTGTGGCAGCCTAAAAGGTCCACGAAGCCGGTATCAAGAAACTCCAAATGAAAACCGACTCGAAGTTCCTAGTCAGCAGTGCAACCGAATGGATCCCTTAATGGGAACCAAATGACTATAAAACTTACGAAAATAAGCCAGTTAAGAACAGCTCTGAATTCGAGAAAGTAGAGACTGCTCTAGAACCCCTAGAACTGATCTGGGAGCATATTCCTGGACATCAAAGAATCTTCTTTAACGAAATGGCTGACGAATTGGCTAGGGAAAGCGTCGAGTGTCCAGCAAGCACCGAAGTAATTGAGACAACCCTTCCTCTGGAATGAATCACGATCCGTGTGTCCCCGAAGACTGTAAGCAGCGAGGACGATGAGGACATTGACGATGTACCAGGCCGTCTGCTGTCAGCCTCCAAGTCAAGCTTCATGGACGACCTTCAAAAATCCTTTTCGCAATTCGACGCCCAAACTTCTCTGAGCTGGGACCATGAAGGAATGGAAGAAAGCAAACAAATGCCTCCGTTAAGAAAAGGAACCCATCCCAGGGTCCCCCATCGTTGGTGGAAACCGACAAATGGGAACCCTATCCTATACCCAAGCACCTGCCATGACGCCAGGCGCCAGATCTACGCCTTTCACCAATGCCCATATGGACGCAACCGTTAAGGAAGAAGGAACTCCGCCTAACAGAAGACCGGGATTGAACACACGAAAATTGCAGGCAGGAAAGAAATTCAAACTCTCACAAACAAACCCCTCTCTATTCTCATCTTCCCTGATTGATGTGGACCTACCGTATATCTATGATTCTGCCAATACTGAAAGAGCCCTCCAAAAATCCATTGAAGCAAGGTCAAAATCGGGTGATCTAAGCGAAAGCGGACCCAACATTCTACATCAATGGATTGAACCTCTGACTTGTAGGCGATATAATTACGCTCACTTTATTTCAGAGGATTGCGCACCAACTAACCCTATTTAAAAACTCCATGTCGCTACCGAGCGTCTTGATATTCAAGAACTATGGGAATGCAGGCCCAAGAAGGGACAGATCGTGGTTACTCCCCATGGTCGATATTAGATCTATTCTGTCACAATAAGAAGACGGCACGCAGATAATGCCGACTGGAGAGACATAACCATAGGGCTAACCAACCTTCGTACCGCCCTAGAACGGGACAGCCAAACATCTTGTCGAATGGCCAACCACAGAGACGCTCTAGGGCCGTTACTTCAACACAAAATAGCGGAATTACTGACGGCCGCTTTTCAGGATAGCGGTATCGCTATTACTCTCTGTCACGGGAAGGTAGAGGTGCCTCGTCCCGAATTAAGGCAGAAGATTATAGCCGAATATCACGGTAGTCTAATAGGTGGTCACAAGGGCGTGACCAAGATATACCGCCGCATAAGGAAGAGATACTCCTGGCCTGGTTTCCGAGACAAAATCAGTAAGTTGATCCGCAGTTTTCGAAGCTGCTTAGAGCAAAAACTAGTTCGTGAACCCATGCTCATGACCATCACCCCAGCTGAACCCTTCGAAAAAGTGTCCCTCGACACAGTGGGAAAATTGTCCACTACAACGAATGGGAACCTGACAATGCAGAACAAATTCAGTAAATACTGCAGAGCTAACCCCATACTTGACCTCAAGACAACCACTACAGCTCATGCAGTGGCCACTTCCCTGTTTTCCTAAGATGTTGCCCCTCGAAGTATCCTGAGCGATAGGGGAGGGAGCTTCGTGAGCAAGCTCATGGAACACATTGAGAGGTTGTTCCAGGTAAAAAAACTCACCACTTCTGGATACCGACCCCCCGCCAACGTGGCCCTCGAAAGAAGTCACATAGTTCTAACGGATTATATTAGGCATTACGCTAACGACTATGACGATTGGAACCGATTGTGTGGCGAAAACGCCGAGTTCTAGCCTCCAAGGAGAAAAACTTGAGACTTACGGCTCCTATCTACGCGATCTGATATTAAGGCTATCAGAAATCCAGAAACCCGCAGCCGCAAATTTGGTCAAGGCATAACCTACTTATAAAGAACAGTATGATCGCAAGGCCCGGCCCTTGAACGGAAAAATAGGGGACCAAGCCTACGTCTTTAAAGAAGTAAGAGGCGGTAAATTCGATAGAAGCACGATAGTCGGATTCACCGATAACAATAACGCGATGATCAAAACCGAGACGGGCGACCGATTCGCAAAACACAAAGATAAAGTTAGGATCGTTCGCTGCGATCGTCACCTTCCGTGTTCTCTTCCGTATATAAGGTTTATCCTGCTTTTCTGGTTCCTGATTCCCCTGCTCCCCTTTATTGCTTCTGAAGGCCTGGACTGCACCATGTACAGATACACCTCTAAGGACTAGCTCATGGGTATACTATGAGCATCTGGGATCTATGAAGCGAACCATCGGCACCTGGAGAATCGCCGTATTTCTGGACCCACAACAGATCGCAGGACCTCTGTACTCCTACAAGCAGCAGTTCAAACGCCTGTTAGATCTATGTATGCCGGGGTTCGGACTACCGTGTTTGAAAACTATCACCGATTACGGTCTTGACACTAAATCCTTGTGGCCCAAGGTCTAAAGAAGGAGATCGCCCGACATATCGGAGAAGTGAAGGAACGCACGGATAAAATAATTATTCCGAATCTACCTGTGGGAATGAGAAGCCGCCGAACCCAATCAGGGCCAAGTTAACATATCTTACTTACAAGGGGGGGTTAGGTTGGTGTCCGGCGCCGATTTTTTCTTACTTTGCAGGTGAAAAGAAGATCCCAGATTATGAAAAAAAAACATTTGGGGCAAACTTTCACATTTAGGGGTTGAAATCACCCCTTCAAGATTTTAGAGTTTTTTTTTAAGAGGTCACATTGTTTTTTTTAATTGTTTTTACACAAAATTGTTCTAATTGATGCTATATTACAATATAAGCGTGGGTTGTAAAATCACTTACCCTTTGGAGTATCATCATTTAGAAAATTTACCCCTACAATGCCTCGCCATATGACATATACATATTTTAAGATTTTGGACTTTGTTGCTGAAAACATCTTGTTTTGATAACAAATTCTATTAAGAATCATCAGTGTTATTCTAAATAACCCCTAAATTACGTGCCATCGACCCCTATAATATTATCGATGCGTAAGAAATATATTTATCAATATGAAATTTCTTTGAGTAAAGCATTAAAATATTTGGTTTGGGCAATCAATAATAATATAACTGATTTTTTGTAAACGATGGCACTTGTTCTTATATTAATAAACCCTTGTTATGTAAAAACGATATGTGTAAGGGTAAGTGTATGTGTGTGCAATTTCCCAACGGAAATACGTACATGCCTGAACCTAAATTAAAATTCTTTAAACAGTTCTGTTGTATGAATCACCATTAAAATGGCCTGCTAAACAAAACATAAAAAGTTTTTTAGGGGCAGTTTTCACATAACAAGGGTTTATTAATATAAGAACAAGTGCCATCGTTAACAAAAAATCAGTTATACAGGGTGTCCCAGTACTCAAGGTACATTTGTATGTTTTTGAATTCTTCATGAAAAATAGAGTTAAAAATAATAATAAAAATTTGCGGTAAACGTAATAATTAAACAGTAATTAACAATTCAAGATCAACCAATTGGAAGCATCAGCTAGATGGACGATAGTCCATGTGTTACTGATCTTTAGAATACACGTTGAATTATTTTACTTCCTCTGAGTATTTCTAATTCTGCAGAATTCAAACGAATTCTTATAATTCACTTGTGGTCCTTTGAATTCTTTTGAAGTTTTCTGCAATTATCTTGAAACCTGCACAGTACACCATAAATTATTTTGAATTTCTCCAAATCTTTTGTATTCTCTGAAATCTACTCAATTCTCTGAATTCTTCTGAATTTTCTGTATTCTTCTCCATTGTCTGAACTCATTAAATTCTCTGAACTCTTTCAAATTTTCTGAAATCTTTTGAATTCTATGAATCCTTTTGTATTCTCTAAATTCTTTTGAAATTCTACAATTTTTTTTCAATTTCTGTGAATGCTTTTTAAGTTTGTGAATTCGTGTGCACTCTGTGAATTCTTCTGAGTTCTCTAAATCCTTTTTAATTCTTTGAATTATTCTTAATTCTCTGAATTCTTCTGCTATTCTCTGAATTCTTCCGAATTCCCTGAGTTCTTCTCATTTGTCTGAATTCTTTTAAATTCTCTGAACTCTTTTAAATTCTCTGAAATCTCTTGTATTCTCTAAATTCTTTTGAAATCTTCTACATTTTTTTTCTTTTTGAATTCTGTAAATTCTTTTGAAGTTTGTGAATTCTCTTGCACTTGTGAATTCTTCCGAATTTTCTAAATTCTTCTTAATTCTTTGAATTCTTCTTAATTCTATGAATTCTTCCGTTATTCTTTGAATTCTTGAGAATTTTCTGAATTCTTCTCAATTCTTTGAATTCTCTGAATTGGCTTAAAATTATCTGGACTCTCTAAACTGTTTTGAATTTGTTGAATTCACGGTATAACTAAATTATTTTAATGCTTTTCAATTATCTTGAAATCATTACAATACACGTTGAATTATTTCAAATTTCTTTGAATATTTTTTATTATGTAGAATTTACACGGATTCTCTAGAAATTAAAATTTTTTTCTTCTTAATTCTCCTGAAATCTTTATAAAACACCATGAAATGATCTTAATTTCTGCAAGTCTTTTGTATTCTATGAACTCTTCTGAATTATTCTGAATTTTTTGATAATTTGTGAATGGTCTGAATTCTTTTGAATACTGTGACATATTTTAAATTCTATTAATTCTTTTGTATTATCTAAATTTTTTTAAATTATCTAAATTTTTTTTTAATTCTGTGAATTCTTCTGAAATCTGTGAATTCGTCGGAATTCTTCTAAGTTCTTTAAATTCTTCTGAATTCTCTGAATTGTTTCGAAATTTTATGAACTCTTTAAATAACTCTGAATTCTTCGAGTTCTCACGATAACACTGAATGTTTTCAAACTGTTTTTTAATTATCTTAAAATCGCTAGAATACGCCTTGAGTTAGTTTGAACTCCTTCTGTTGAATATTTTTAATTCACTTGAAATCCTTAGAATACGCGTTGAAATACTTTAATCTTCTTCGAATATTTTGAATCCCGTAGAATTCTACAGAATTCAAAACACTTTAAGGAATTCAAAGTACAGTAAAACCTCCATCATTTCAAGACCCACAAATTTCAAGCCATCCGTATACGGTTATCTCCAATTGCGCAGTTCTATCAACTCCCACCACGGCCCCTGTGCACTCTCCTCCGCGTCTGTGACTGATCAATGAAAAAAGAGGCCCGAAGACGGGGAAACGTTGAATTGAGCATTGTTTCACGACGTCATGGGAATACGTCGCACGACGTTTTCGAGAAAATATTATTAACATAAAAGTCATAAATGTACAAATATAAATATTTCTCAAGTGTAGAATCTATTTTTTCAGTCATGTTCCATTTTTTTGTCGATTCACAACCTTTTTCAGTTTCACGAAATGAAATAAAATATCCTAAATGTCAAGTTAATGGTACTCTCACCTCAAATTTTGGACAGTTGCTTGTATTTCGTGCAACTGGAAGGTATTCAACCGATAAAAGGATGAACAAACAGAATTGCGCAAATGCATTCTACACTTGAAAAGATTACTATGCATACCTTTATAACTTACCTTCACGTTTCGGAGATTTTCTCCAAAAAGTCGTATGCAGTTGCAGTGCCATGCACTAAACTTCCTGACGGCTGGCATACCCACCTATCAACGTCATGCCACAAAACTCACTATTCCACGAAATATTTGCGTCGTTTTTTGATTCTACAATACTGATTTTTAGTTGGCACATTGTCGTACGCCAACAAAAACACTAACGCCAACAAAGACTAACGGACCGCAACTTTTTTAACTGCGCAATAAGCCGAGAC
>CAKNWT010218843.1:0-10138 GCA_932066315.1 Andricus coriarius
GGGGGAGAATCTTATACATAGCAGTTTTGGCGACATACCGAAATTGCGATTATCGCCTATACATATCACGTGCGAAATTGAAAGGGTTATTTAAATCGAGGAAAGGTAGGATGTGTCCTACATATCATTTGACCATTCGTCATCCTGCAAGTGTAATTGACTATTGGTACTAAGTAAGCTTCCGATTTAGACAGTTTAATTAATTCGATTCGTATCTGTCTTTCACTCGAAAGAAATTTTACAAAGCGATTTTAATGTATTTTTTAGTAAATACGGTTTAGCGATCGGAGCTTACAATCTTAGGAATTGTATATCGATCACATTTGGTACGTCATCTCGATTGCTATCTATAAGAGGAAGAAGATAGAAAGCTAAAATAATAAAATAGAATTTCTCGGAAACTCCGAAGCTGTAGTGTTCAGGGTGCGACGAATCGGTGCTCTGTTTCGCAGAAAAACGGACGACCAGAAACATCGTGCTCGTTCAATCAGACCGAGGACTGTGAATTGAATTTTATACAAAAGAATGTCGATGACCCGATATATTAGTGTTCTTCGGCAATATTTTGTCTGGCCGAGGGATGTTTTTATAAGAAAGGTTTTAGATCTCTGCAAATTACGAAGTGAGCCAAATGATTACTAATAATATAGACTTGACTTGGCCATACGTAAAATAAGAATCTATCGAGGGATCGAGCCCTCGAGTTCGCGAGGAATACCCGCCATTTTGTCCATTGATTGTGAGAGTGAGACCTAAACAAATGAGATATAACTTAAATAAGGAAAAAGTTTATATTCGAGGCAATATTTGTTACAATACAACTAGGAAGTAAGTTGTACTACCTTATAGGAGCTCATTACATAAAAACAAAAGATCGATGCCGTTTCTGAAGAGATTTTTGAGGCGAGCGATTCATCCTTTGCATCGATGCACACGGATGTATTTCGAGTTTTCCATTTTTTCATCCTCTCGCGTTTACGGGGATCTAGCCTAACGAGGCATTAACTAGCTGTCCAAATTTTATCCACCTGTGACATACCACTTTCGAGTTACGATTTTTATTGTTTAGAATTATTTCATTGTTCAGCTCTGTTCCTCAAATTCCACTTGTCATCAATTTCGTTTGCCCGAAATTCATTTTTACTTTGTTCAACTTAAAGCGCTCCACGACTCGTCCACATTCCTACTTCAGGGCGAGATCTTACGCATGGCCTGGCCAATGTGGGCCCCCGTGGTAACGAATATTATTTAAAATCAAACAAATAATACTTTGTGCACTATAAAGTGCTAAATGAACTCTAAATGACATTTCCATTCTCTCATTCGAGTATCAATTACTTCATGGACGTAGGTTCACTAGGGCCAGATCGAGCGTATGATCTCGTTCTAAAGAAGGTGGAGGACAAATCACGGACTGCCCTTAACTTTGGCTTATATTCTTAAGAAAGCAAAATTTTGTTTTTTGAATTGTTCATTTTTCAAAATAATTAGAATAATTGACTGCAAGTTGAAATGAATTTCCGACAAATTAAATTTCTAATGAGTGAAATTGAAATCTTTTTTGCTTTCTTGACGCCCTTAAGTTTGAAGCGGGGCATCAGACCGAAGTTAGCCCAGCTATTCTGCAGCAGGGGCGCATTGTAAATATACATTCTGCAACAAAATTACATATCAGAAGATTTCGGCTCTTCTCACTTTTAAAGTAGATTACAATAAATTCTTAACTTTACTCTTACTTAGTTTATTTTTTTTTATTTCCCTGGTGTTTACATTTGCAAAATGTAAAAAAATGAGTTGTTATTAATAATATTATTGTCGGTACGATGCCCTGTTTTAAATGATGTTCTCACATCACATTCTCTTGTTTTTATTATCAGCACATAGCTATTTTATTATCGAATTAAGTTTACTCATAGTATCGTTATCAGATGACTATGAATTTCGCTTAGCAAACAGGACTTAAAAACTAAGACATAGCGTGTAAGATTTTAGGACTGGCGTAATTCATATCATTAAAATTTTTAGATATATGTGATTACGGAGCGCAGCGATTGAATCAGGAGAGTATCGTACTTAAACTTGTCAAAAGTTTTGCATCTTAGTGGCGGAATCTCGTCAATATTTTATTCTCTTGGAAAAACTTTTGCAAAGCTCGAAATTTTAAAGTAATTTAGTTCTCTAATCTCCCATGTACATTCCAGTGTACTAGATTTCTTTTCGTGAGAATTTTAATGTAACAATTTGAATGTCTTGTCGAAAAATTTGAAAAATCTCATTCTCTCGAGCTACGATGCCTTCATGATGAAAATCGCTCTCCAGCGTGATGTACGCTAGGTACATATTAGAAATAAATGACGTTGATTAGTAGAAATGAAAATTCGCATGTCAGACTTAGCTTATTTTCGGAGGCTTTACCATTTACATTATCTGTGGTAAAGTAAGATGCTAGTGTACATGACAACGAAGATTGATAAGTTGGGCTGCACGTTTTAATTGAGCAACGGACTAAGAAAAGAAACGAAAAGTTTTTCATGTTCCAAATCACGACAATTAATCTTTATATTTAACCCTTTGCATCATTCACTGAAGAGAGTAATAAAGTCTGAAGTAAAAATGAAGGGTGAAACAATGAAGATGAAATTTTTAAGTACTCGGGAGAGAGTTGCACATTTATCTTGTTAAGCCTTCTCGAAAAAGGGTTCAATAATTGTCAATTCGATTATTAAATCGCAGAAGGGTTAAATCAAAAGCGTCTAATTAAACAGCATGCATCAGATGTGAATATTTTTAACTAACTTACATTACTAACTTTACAAACGACCATCGCATCACATTTGTAATAAATTTCATTGTACCTATTTCATTAATTGTAATTTCGATTCATTATATCAATCTATTTTCAGAAAAGGTATAATTTCATATCCAAAGCAGAGAGATAAAATATTACGGATTGATTCTCCGTAAGACTTGATTTTCTGATGCATGAATTCTACTATGTACAAAATCAAATTGTAATTGTAGTAGGTAGACTCTTTAGTGATACAGTATTCTGGATAGAGTATATTATAAATATATAAATATATAGCGCGGCATATGCGAAATAATAATATGCCCTTGTACATCAAACTCGAGGTTGTAAAAGGAACCTAATCTGTGTCGATAATTAATTGTAAAAGCTAAATTTCTTTAAATCGTTCTATAATACATATCCTCCCATCTATGTGTATATATTTGCAAACGCATGAGAATATACCGTTAATCATTGATTCTGTAATTATTCAAAGATTAATGATGATTATTATTTATAGTTCCAATTTTCAAAAAATCGGAACAGATAGGAATATTAAACGAAGATTGCGTTTAAGGCGTTAGGTTAATGTCTGTAGTTAGGTAGAAAAGTAGGTAGTAGCTACATATCGTTAATATTATTAATTGTTAGTATTGTGAAAGGGTATTACTGCCACTGCGCTTTGGTTTCGTTTGTATTCCCACTTTCAGAGTCTTACTCAATCCGAAAATCTTGAATTCTCAGGGAATTCTTTAATCATCTTTAAGCGCATGTCAAACTTATCCGATTATTATTAACTTACCGAAATTTTTTTTAAACAACTTACGTCCACATGAAATAAGGTAAGGTAGGAAGCGTGTAAGTTTGACATTCCCTTAATCCCAATTCTTTTTAATTTCAGACCTTGGTGTGTTTTTAATTCAACCTGGAATTCTGAGACTAATTTTTTCCATAGTAGACATGGTTTAGTTTAGTTTTTCACCGACTTTATATGCAATCGGGCAGTCTGTCGCTGGTTATGGCCCGAAATTATTTGGGGCTAAAATATATTATTTTCCAAGGCAAAATATGAGACACGTATTTTTTTGTTTTTTACTTGAAAAAATTTTTCATGAGCTTAGAGACACTTGAATATTCAGGCGAATTATGAGAAAATTAACAAAAATGATCTTTAAAAGTTGTGTCTTGGAAATAAATTGACATTTAATTATTCTTTACGGCAACTTGAAAGCGCAATCTACACTGTTTCAAATTCCTTAAAGAAATTTAAATTTGTTAAATCACTAAAGTGGCATACATTTTTAGAAAAAAAGGAGTGAATTTTGTTAAAAAGGCTACCTTTAAAATTAAAAATTAAAAATCAAAACCGATCAGCAAAAATCATAATTTCATCAACTTTTTAATTTAAAATCTAAATCCTGTAACATTGTGTATTCTGTAAAGTGATTCTGTTAGAAATATTTCAGAATTTACGAAGTTATAACATTACAAAAGTAACGGGCACTTTTACAAAATTTCTGATACTTTTTTGCGCAACGGCACCTTCAATTTACGAAATTTTTCATAAAAGTACTAAATTGTAACGGAACTTTCTTAAATTTACCTTAAAAAATGTAAGTGTCTTTACGAGATTTGAAATAGTGTAACAAGCTGCCGCAAAGAAAATTAAACGATGTTAATTTCTTTCCTAGATACGACTTTTTAAAGAAAATTTTCATTAATTTTCTCATAATTCACCTGAAAATTCAAATAGCCCTAAGTTCATGAAAAAAATTTGCAAGTGAAAAACCAGAAATACCTGTCTCATATTTTTGCCTTGGAATACAATATATTTCAGCCCCAAACAATTTCGTGACATTACCAGGGTCAGACTACTGAATTGCATATGAAATCGGTCTTTTGTTTATATTCTAAAAATTGTCTCGTCCTCTCATTTTTGTTTTTGTTTTCGTTTTTGTTTCCGTTTTTGTTTCATGTTTAAAGTTACAAAGCCAAACAAAGCGCAAGAGCTATTAGCGATCCCAAGTATTACCGATGAGATACCTGCTCTACATATCAGGTTGTAGGCAATATCAATGTCACTAGCATTATCTCCATACATAAATAAATTCCCAGTAAATTTCCAGTTAATTAAAAAAAATGTATAGAATGTGTCCCCTAAAGACTTTCACTTTTTGCCGAATTTCCCCTATTGTGCATCTGAGCCGGAAAGGGTCTCTAAGCTCTGTCTTCCCATCGCTGCGTCAAAAGACAAATTAGTTGTAATAAGATTTGTGGACTGTATGCATTATACGTTAAACAGATTTCCGAGAGCACTGCGTCAAAATAGCCCGAAATGGATCGGTAATGCTACAAACACTACGAATGTGATACGACAGGTTTTACTCATTCATTTAGATGCATTCTTTCCAGAAGTTCCTGATCGAGAGAAAAGGAAAGACAGAAAGGAAAATGGAAATTGGACATTTTTTCGAAAGTATACGATAGTAGTTCTCATGTTCACATTTCAAGTTTTTGTCTCGTATGATTGTTTTTTTAGATTTTGTTTTAATTTCGAACCCAGCATTAGCGTATCCATGATAGTCTGTAATGTCGCAGCGCACGAATAACTAAATGTATTTTAAGGATCTATAGATTTATCTAGTACACGATTGCAAAGACACACGAGTGAACGCAGGTTTCAATGAGACACACATACACATCGACACAATTACTCTTAAATAATGTAATATGTGTATTATACTGTATGTCGTACGCTGTAATGTTGTTTAAAGAGTTATTTGCGAGTCAATTATCTGTGCCTAGCAGCCCTGCGCACCCTACCAATTGTACCACCGTTCTGATGAAAATTTATCAAACAAAACAAACAAAAAAAAGCAACAGACGATTATAATCGACAAAAAGAACAACACAAGGCGTGTATTTCGCAAATTGCACCTTGTATACATAGTTCGCACAATGATCCGTTCCTATTTTGGAATCGACTTTTTTCCGAATTTGCCAAGAATGTATATCTACTGATAGAAGACTAAAGACATGAAATACAAATATTAAAATTGGCTTCTGAATTGTTCACCCTGGAATCCACGCTCTCTTGTAATAAAAGTTATTTATGACTTTGGAAATAAAGTCAAGGAAAGTTCGGTTAATGAAAATGAAGAAATTAAAATTAATGCGATTTGGGAGACTCGAGATTCGATTCGCAAAGGACACAAAACATCAGAACTGTACCGATATATCATACATACAGACTCGATAGGAGAAAAACTCGAAAATGCATACCGAGAACGAATGCGTTTTGTAACAGATATGTCACGCATATGTAACTCGCAAATTCGTCACACACTGAACTCAACAGCATCACGAACATTGATCACACACATTCATTGATACAAACTTACTCTCACAGTCAAATCACTATACTACGCTAAACACGATTACTTAGTACGCTTTCAATGAACGAGGCGCTTGTACGGATGACTGAGTGTTTGTTTTAGTTTCTCTTCGCTATATTGCAGATATCTTATTGATTGATTTTCTTTTTTCATCTTATAGTCCGAGTGGTACACTGAAGATACTTAAAATTTTCATCAATTTGCTACAAAAGAATGTGAGGCCATGTCATACTTACAAGAGGTGGGCCAGGTAGTGTGTTTTTGGTTTGGATTCATAATTTCTGTAAATAAAGTTCATGGCCTAATATATTTGGCCACTTTCGAGAAAAATGATCAAAGTTTTTACCGCTCAGGCGGCAGTGCATCGGCTTTGTAGCTGGAAGGTTGCGTCTTCGATTCTGGATGTCTACACTATTTCTAATTTTTGCTTTACATTTTATTTATTAAAATGTTTGAATATTCAATTTACTTTTAAAAAATGAGGGTATGAAAGAAAAATGGGCACGACACGCTACCTCCGCAGATACTCGACGAAAACTTGAAAGTCGTTTTTTCGAAACTGGCCAGATATTGGGTCCGAGGAATTTCACAATTTTACTTTGGGCTCATGACCTGTTTTTACAAAAATTATTTATTTAAACAAAAAACACTACCCGGTACTCTTCCTTTAGCCGATTACTACTTTACCGTAATTTTTCGTTTCTTGAGGGAGGGGGGGGGGTCTGGAAAACCTTAAGAATCCTTACGGTGGAGGGGGTCAAACCATTTCTTATGTAAGTTTCCTCTTCTCGGGAAATCTTTGCAATATTTTGAAATCCAGTTCATTCTCTTGAAAATATAGTAAATCCCTTAAAATGTTTTAAATTAAGGGAAGTTCCTTGAAATCCTCTAAAATCCGTGGATATACTTTGGAATCTTTTGAAATCTCTTAAAATTCTTCGAAATCTGGAATGCTGGAAATCCTTTAAAAACTACGGAAATTTCTTAAAATTCTTTGAGTTCCATGAAATCTTTTACAACCCTTTAAATCGCTTGAAATCTTGAAAACCCCTTAAGAAAACTTTAAAATTTGTAGAAATCCCCTACAATCTCTACAAATCGGTTATAATCCTTGCAATTCCGTGAAATATCACGAAATCCCTTCACGTCTTTGGAATCCCTTTAAAATTTATTGAAATCTTTCAAATCCGTGCGAATCTTTCTGAATCTCTTGAAAACCCTTTAAATATATTTTTTTATATTAATCGTTCGAAATTCCATTTAATCTGTTGAAAAATTACGAAATCCTCTAAAATCCGTGGGTTTATTTTAAAATCATTAAAAATCTCTGAAAATCCTTTGAAATCACGTGAAATTATCAAAACCGTTTTTATATACGTTAAAATTTCTTAAAATTCTTTGAAATGTTTGCGAATTTTTTGAAATTCCTTCTATTCCCTTCAAATCTTCGAAATCCAATTAAAATCCTTGAAAATTCGTGAAATCCCTAAAAAGCTTTGGAAATCTCGTGAAATTTCGAGAAGATGAAAATTCGGGAAATTTAACGTACAGACCTACATTTTTTGAATTACAAAAACCAATATTTTTGGAAACTTTTTTTGTATTTCCAGAAATTCAGGACCATACGAACGTTCCTTACTAGTGCCGTTAATTTAATTTCCCTGATTTTCAACTCGATATATCAATTCTTGTGAAACTGAATTTTTGCGAGAGAAATGTGGGTAAGGTAGTCAAGTAAGTATTACATGGCCTTAGAAAAACATATATTAAAAATAATATTTGGCACCCGGTCCTAAAGTTATTTTATATCTTCAGTGTAATTGGTACTGTTTAATTGAAATCATCCAGAAAAGCTGCAGTGAAAATTTCATTATTGAATATTTATTCAATATTTATGTCGATTTTAATTAATTTTAATGTTTACTTAGTTGACTTAAGGAAAGTATATTTAAACATTATTTTTAAATATGTGCAGCAAAGTCAGAGACTTTACAATTTAAAAATGTTGAGTCCTTTCAACTTTTGTGGATTATTACAATTAGACTCAATCGTTTTTAAAGATTGTCCCAGCTGAATTAATTTTATTATTCATTTATTGGAAGCCTTTTAAATATTCTGCAAAATTCCAACTTGAGTGTAAAGTTTTCTCAATTGAAAAAATTTCTCTGTGCAATTGTTCAGATATAACAGAGATAAGCACTCTACTAAATTTGAATTGCGATTCTTGAAAGGTTTCCTAGTTTTCCTCCAAATCAGATATCTATTTTTCGCATTGTACACTTCATCACCAAGTATCGACAATATTTCATTAGAGTGATACTTTCAGCTGGAATTTGAAAATTCATAGATATTTTCACACAACAGTTTCCATGAAATGAGAATGCAAAAATTGTCATATTGGTTTCGACGCTTGATAATTGGAAGTGTATTGGTGAAAAGTATGAGAAAGGAGTGAAAGGGGGTGTAAGTTTTAGACGCAAAAAAAAACAGATAAAGAAAAAACACTAACCCAAACGTCTCTGGTAAAAGACATACTATAAACTATTGTCGTATAGTAATCGCCATCGATAGTGATGTAGGTTATTCTTTAGATTTATTTTACAATTAGTTAATAATTATAATGGATATCATAAGTCTCTTATTACAGTATCACATACACACTGTAACACTTAATTATAATAACAATATTTACTTGTGCAAATTAACATATTGTGGAGTCACATCATTAAACATATACTACTCAAAATGTATTCTACTTCAACGACTCGATTCATTGACACCCACACCATGCATACCTACTCCACTAAATACTCTCGAAAATCTCATTCCAAACTCCCTGGGGATACACAATTCAAACAATTACTCGGAAGATCAAAATTTCTTCTGATTTTAATAATTTCTTCTAATTTTATCGAAGCAATTATTTTTGTAATATAATATTTTTAATAATAAATTTCTTCTAGGCTTCAATTTTTCAAAATTTGTATTTTTCTATTTTTCAACTGCAAGTATCAATTTTGGGACAAAGGGAATCGGGTTTTGTGAACTACAAATCTGCCCTTTAAAAAAATTGGTTTCTTATTTCCCTCTTTCTTTTTTTCACATTTTTTAGTTTTAAATTTAAACCTTCGCCTTCTGAAGCAGGGTGGCCACTGGACCGGGAAACTTGGAAATGACTGAATTTATTTTATGATCGGGCATTTTACAAATTTTTAAAAGGAAAATCTGTCCTGTCACATGCTATCATGCATATTTCTGCTTCGGCAAATTAATATTTAAGTAGTGAGCTATCATTACAAAAATTATGAACCGACACTAAAATGGACAATATTGCGGGCTGCCCTTGTCAGTCTAAGATCTAAGATATTCAATGTTTAACCCATTTAATTTGAAAATTTGTAATAAAATAAATATTTAATGAGCATTTGCTCATTTTTAGCGTATAGCCCAGTATTTATTAATATTAATAAATTGATCTTTTTTTTAATTAAACTTTTTCAAATTGAATGGGTTAAAAATGGAATATCTTAAATTGGAACAATATTTGAACATGATTTCAAATTTAATAATAGCTTTACTTTATTTTTATTTTTACAACTATAATTTTTGATTGTTCAATTTTTAAAGTTCCTAACTTAAAATTGCGTGAAATGATATAATCTTCAATATTTACGAATTATTTATTCATTCCTCAAATTAGATCATGTTAAATATTGAGCGTTTGAATTAAAAATTTTTTAAGCGTCAATCTTAAAAGTTTAAAATTAAAGATAGTTTTCTGTGTTTTAATTTGAAATTCCGTTTTGATTGCTTTAAATGAACAAAGTTTCAGTTCGAATTTTTTAATTTCAATGATTTTGAAATTTTTGTATGAACCGAAAATGACTGGGATTTTTTTTCCTTGATTAAAACGGCCACCTTGTGAAGATAATTTTTCGTATCCCTCGGCAAACAT
>CAKNWT010218847.1:0-15290 GCA_932066315.1 Andricus coriarius
TCCGCATACATTTATTTTAGGACTTATATGTACTGTCGGCAGAGTTAGTAAAAAATATAAGATCTTTCTATCAACTTGGTTCACGGTGGCTACTAACATGATGTTTATGTGTTGCAAAACCTAATTCCGCAAAATCTACATCTTCAGTAAATATATATATATTGATATGTTCTAACTCGATACTCGTTCTCTGGGTCCATCTCAACGGATGAATGCTAGGACCCCTCATCTCTCAAGCAATATTGAAGAGAAACACTAGAGAGTCTCCTGCCTCTAAGTTGAGAGTTTTCTTCAGAAGATACTTCAGCAGGTGACGCAGTTGAGTCCTTCTAGCAAAGTTTCGTGAAGTGGACCAGAGTAATATGAGAGAAAGCAGCTTGGAATTTCATATTTACATTAGAGTAAACATATATTTCCATAAATGTAATTGGCCTTAATTTGTTTCCAAAGCGGAAATACGCATGGTAAAGATCTTAAAATTTTGTCGTTCGACTGCTCGAATTGGCAGAGAATGACAGAAATCAACATAAGATTGTGTTTGAACCCGGAATATCTTGTACTTCCGGTGCGACATACTTAATGAAATTACGATTCCCAGGCTTCGGATCGTATTTTGAAAAACAAAGAGAAAAGTACTTGAAGTACAAATGAGAAAGTTTTTAAAATATGAAGATATTATTGAGGTTATATTGACTTTGATATTTTGAACCTGGCTTTATGGAGTTTAACTTTTTTACTTTCCCTTCGTGTCGGAAAAGTGTTTTATCAAAGAGTGCATGCCCAACAGTAAAAAAATTTGACTCATGAGCGCAGCTCAAGAATTGACTGCATGCTTCGAAAATGGAATATTTTATGTATGTGATCAAAAAATAATGTTTTCTTCTAATGAAGGTACGATATCTGCATTTTTTGTAGGAGGTTTCAAAGAAAAACTGTCTTGAGAAAGTTTTGACTGTATGCAGTGGACCCTAGTATGTGGCCCGCATGCATGGATGTCGAAAGTCATTTTCGGTTTCAAACTTCAATGTTGTCGCTCGTTAACTGCCGTCCCGTATTTGCAGCCCAAACTTTTCCTCTACTGGTTTCCAGTTCCCAACTGGCACATCGTTTCTAAATTCCTGCGGGACTCCACAAAACGACCGCGGAATGACCGCACGCTTTTTTGTAAATCTGGTGCGAAGGTGAGCGTGTATTCGTAGCTTTAACGATGCGGAAACGGTGTAGCAGAAATAATAAAAATGAACGGTGAGGTGTGCAATGAAGCTCCGTGATTAAAACGCTGTGGCGCGCAGGAAATGGACGAACCCGACGCGACGCGGGGCATCGCGTTTAGTCGTGCGAAGAGGACAAAGGTAGAAATTTTGCACCGGCTGGAAATATCGGGTCGGGACATTAGTGCACTGCATGCGGCACAATTTGATGTTGATTTGACGTCGCGTGTTGGTGTCGTTCCGATGAAGCGATAGGTACCGATGGTAGGTTGCCAGGCCGCGCAGCGCCGCTCTGTCAGGATCTATGCGTTAGCCGCGGCAAGCCATCATTCCCGCCCTCACTCCCGATCGAGAACCGACGGCCCTATTTGTTATTTTACTCTTTCGACGACGCATTCATTAATCAACCCTTCGCTCTTTGCTCGTCCCGCTCTACATTTTTCATTCGTCGTTGCATTTTGCAAAGAACATTTTCTAGTGTTGCTATGCTAATACACAGTAAATCCTTAGGTATCGCAAGTGCCACAGTTCATTTCAGTCTTTCATTCAATACAAAAACAGGTCGACGCAATCAGGAATGTGTTTTTACTGCCACAAGCTTTCCGGTATACACTATACACAGATGAAAGTGGATTGTTGAATTCACTATAGAAGATAGTTCTTCGGCTATCGCAAGTTCAATTCTGAACCTACAGTAGCGTGAAATGCACGGCATTGTATTATTACGAAATTTCCCGTAAGATGCATAGGTAAAGAATAGCGCTAGAGCTAGTATTGGGGAAATTTTTTGCGATCCGAACGAGCTGGGTATGGATTAAGTGCACAGAAAATTTCATAATATTAGGCAGTACGTAAATTCACCACGCAAACAATCAAATTCCGTTTCACTGTTATGACCTACTAAGCTGCACAATAGCCCACTATTTACCAAAATCTGACGTCGTCTAGACCATCTGCTCTTGACAGCCTAGTGGGGCTCAGATCTAGCGCTGGTCAGCTTTCCATGACAAAATTACGAAATCAATCAGCCTAATTTAATTCACCATTTCCGCAAACTTGTCTAGAGTGTCCAAGATAACTCAAAATAAGAAATTAACACTATAAAAATAATTATTTTCCTTATTTTTGTTGACCGTCTAGTCTGGCCCAGATCTGGCTCTGGTCAGCCTTCACGAACCTAAAAAATGCTAAGTGTCAATCATCCAGATTTTCTCATTGCATGTCATGAAAATTTACAGGATGTTACAAACGATAGAAAAATGTATACTCTCGAAAGAATTATTTGTTTCAGTTACATTAATTTATTGGAATTTTTGTAATATTAATTTTTTAATTCTTTCCTTGCAATACACAAATTACCAGAATAATATTCCTATAGATTTAAATAAATTTTATTCAAATATGAAATACACTGTTTTAAAATAATATTATAAGCAATTACAGTGTTTCTTATTTCTTGTTCTGTAGTTAGAAATGAATTGTAATATTGGGTATTCTAGAGGTAGCGCGCACGCTTTATAAACTCAGCACGTTTGGTTTCGATTCTCGGTACTTGCGAATTTTCTGCAAATGCGTTTTTCTACCGCTGTGTTTAATATATAAGTTATAATATATTATAAACTGTCAATAAGTTTCATAATATGAATTTTGTTTGTTATTTAAATATTTTTTGTAAATTAAATTTGTTCGTGCAGTTTGGCCTACAATTTTGGACACCGGGGTTCTGGGAGAAAAGAAAATATTTTAAATTAATTTGTTTATTATTTACTATTTGTATATTATTGTTTACTTGCTTATTACATAATATGTACTATTTGTTTAGTTTTTATTTATTTACCTCTGACTGGAGTGTCTACATAGGGGTGGCTACCTTAAAAAAGTATTACAGTTTTGGCCAGCCCCAGACTAGACCGTCTGATTTACGCCAGTTTAGAGTCTAGGCGATCTAGTCTGAAGCTGGCCAACGCCAGAAGATTCTTCCACTCATCAATGCGTTTTCATTGTGAAGTTGGTTCCGGATCTTGCCAACCCCCGGCAAGTCATATTGCGGAAAGTCACATTGCGGCATCTCTTATTCAGAATAATTTGAAGTCCGGGAAAAATTCACAAAAGTGTGCTAAGCCATATATGCGGCGAATCACAATCGCGGTAAGTCACATTGCGGCAACTTTCATTTCGAAAAAAATGTTAAGTCCACAATAAATTGGCAAAAATGCAGCAGGTCACATTTGCGACAAGTCACATTGTAGCATCCCTGAATCGGAAAAAATGTAGAGTCCACAAAAAATTAGTAAAAAGTAATAGTGTGACTTAAATAATTTATATGACCAATCATAGCGGTGTCTCCACTCCACGGGACGTTGGAAAAGGTAGCGGTGTGAACTACATTATTTTTGCCACTAATTACAAGGATGCCTTCTCGCACTTTAGTCAATTTTTTCTGGATTTTAGATTTTTCCTAATGTGACTAGCCGCAATGTGACTCACCACATAGGTAACTCGCCGCAATTTTGACCATTTTTTGTAGACGTCACGTGGTGCCTACAAACATATTTAATCAAACATTTTAACTCGCATTTTTCAACACAGAATATAACTAAGTTTCTATATAATTACATTCAAAAGAAATTTCATTTTTATTAAAATAACCGCAAGAAAGAGTACGATAATTAATTTAAATTATCAAAAATTACACCCCTTTCCTGAGTCTTTCAATTTAAAGTTTTAGATTAATCTTTTACATCGCGATAGCTGCTTTCCTAAAGCAAACGAAATCATGGATAATATAACAGTGCCGTGAGCGATAAGGCTGGGCTGTTCAGGCCGCGACAATTTAGTCACTTTTTCTACTCAACTTCCACACGAGTTGATTCGTTCTCTTGCCGCGGCAAAACGAGCCATTTCTCACGTGCCCAGTACTACCAAAGTCGACCTTGTTTTTACAGAACGACAGTTAATGAGACAGAAGGAGGGAAACTGACCAAGAGCCAGATTAATCGATTTGTTTTAGCTTAAGCCTTTTTACATTGCCCCATTTCTCTAGCTCTCGCCCTTACAGATAAAATTTTCTGATATTCTGTTTACAATTGTTTTTACTCGGGGAAAGTGTAAAGCTCTGCTTCAAACACTGACTTTTTACAGTGAAAAGATTTTGCGAATTTATGGTACATTCTTCAAGAGTAAAGAACAAAGTTTCACATAGTTTTAATTTATATGATCTTTTGTTTCACTAAAATGTGCATGTCCATATCCAATTAGCCCGTGTCATGATGCTTGGATTGATTTTGATGCAAATATTTGGATTTCAAATGTCAATTTAAAATCAATTTTTTATTTACATATATAGTCTTTCACCAAATATACATAGATATAGCAAAAATAGTAATTTAATTTGAATTTTCAGAAATCGAATGATCAGTACCTTACTCGGTTAAAATTTCATCGCGCTAAAGCACTAACGGCGCACCGCAAAACGATCGATAAGCGTCGTATATTCTAACGTCGATTCCACGTGATTCTAGTCATCGTGGATGCCATAAGAGTTCATTAACCAGAATCTAAATTTCAGTGCAGCAGGAACTAAACACTACTTACTTTTTCAAGTCGAAATATCTACTCTCTTGATGTATTTGAAATAGTTTTCTTACTTTTATGAAGCTAAAGACATTCATCGACTGCGTTGGTAATATCTACATAATTGAAAATTGTTGTTGGAAAAATTACCAATAAATGAACTGGAAATTAATTTCCGAAACGTGATGCAGTTTTATAATATAGGAAAATAAAGTTTTCAAGTGATATTGTATTGTTTTAAAAGATGTATAGTAAATTTAAGCACCGCCAATAGAAAACTAAAAATAACCCGCGTAATATGGAAATTTATCAAATCTTTCCTGTTTCCATACCTATTATACTGTACTTTCATATTCATCATGAATATCTAACATTCACCTATCGGCGAAGCTTGTGACACCGCCAGCGCTATACTGCCATCTACAAGTTAAACTGTTACCCTCAGTTACCATTACATGTATTACAATCATGACGGATCCTTCATACTATATTCAATATATGCATGAGGCATTACAAATAGACTACAAGTGAATACATCAAAAGAATTTTAGTAAATTATTATAATATAGTTACCGAACATACTAACCACACTGTATATTTTTTCTGTTTTTTAAATATCTGTCTATTTTTCCCAAAATTAAATTTTGCTGACCATGCAAATTGTGAACATCAAGTGTTATGGATAAATTAAATTTTGATGGTGGTTGTAGGTGGTGAGTACGTTAGAACATCTATTAAACATTAATTAATGTAAAATACTATATGAACTATATGAAAATAATCAATTATTACTATTATTAGTGGTATGTACCGATCCCAAGGATCATCATTAGTCCAGTTTCATTATAATAGCACTATACAATTTAAAATATCAAAATGTTTGCCTGTATAATGAATTTACCACTTTGAAATTTGAAAGATTGATGTCAGATTCTAATTGAAAGATACTTAAACCTAGAAAAATTTACTTTTCGATTATTAATATTAGTCAAAATCCTACCTTAATAGATTAATAATCTAGATAAAAAAAACTGTCTCCCAGTTCTCAAAATTTACTTCAACATTCTCTGTCAGTACCCATTCCTATCACTACATGCATATAAAGCCACAACGATATTTTGTCAGAAATGCAGCTGGGGTCGGAAATTTTTTACTTTTTGTTGAAAGATATTTTTACAGAAATAAGTGGAGAAAATTGAATGATATTTTTTATTAAAAATTATGTTTCCTATCAACTTCTCAATTTCAACGGAAATTCATGTTGCATTATGAGGTTGAAACTCTTTTCCTTTCAAAAAACGTCACGTACCTTAAGCACGTTCTGGCTCTCTAGGTACTCCCGCGTGGTATTATATAAACTTGGTACGTAGTTCATGACGCCACCGCGTCAAACTATGAGGCGCTGCATGCATCAGTAAGTACCTCCTGCTCTCCCACATATTCATACGAATTTATGATTCATTTATCGAGTTATATTTTTGGAAACATTATTTTGCATGCTCGATGAAATTTGCTCACGCCTCACGATATCGAGAGTGCACCCTCTATACGCTCATTTATAATACACCTACACATGCGCCACCAAAATTTTGCCTTCCTGGGGTCGTTAATTGACACACGAATATATGATTAACGTAGTGCGTGCACTTTCCGTACATATGGACAATGCAATGGGCAAATCAGTTTTTTTCAACTTAATTTATTCTGTATCACTTTTCCCATCGATCACTTATGAGAAAGGATAGTTTTTGCATAAAGTTCGTTGAAAATATATTTATATACTGCATTTCACAATACTTTTTCCTAATAACTTATTAGAGTACTAGCTGTAACTCGACCATTGAATCGTTGTCTACCAGGTCAGGAAGCCTAATCAGTTTCCACCCATGTGCTTAAAAGATGCGCAGTACAAACAAGTACAAACCCTATAGATTCGTTGTTACACGTCTATATTGCACTGGTTTAATTAGTATTTGTATATTATGATCTGTTATCACTTATCAAAAAGCTATACTGCTATAGCAATGAAGACCTTACGTAAGTGACATTGTCGTTTAGTCCGAATTTACCATTGCCAGGTACAAGAAAATAGACCGTCATCACAAAGTCACATCCAGGAAAAAATTTGGTTGAATGAAATATGTACAAAAAGCAGTCCTAAGCAGTCCAAAATCATGATCTTAAATCATTTATTTAAATTGAATAACAATTTACGGTATACAAGAATTATTTATTGCTGCGCAGCTTTTGGTCGATGTTTACAGAATCCTTCTCATCGATAAAAAAGTCGATATATTTTTTTGTATCTGCAACTTTTGTAGGGAAGCCGGGTATTAAACTATAGCTTTTAGGCCCCTTAGAATTAAGAAAAAATCTCGGCCTTAATAGATATACAGTTCCATATACGTGCTATTTTTAATAGTATTTCCTTAACGAGAACTTTCAGGTATTAAAGTCAGTAATCATGTACATGTGGGTAGGATAAGAGGTTTTAACTCTCGAGTATTAATGGTTTCCGGAATATTTTCCCAATAAACAAATCCTTTAAGAGCTTAATACTTTCACGTAAATCGAAAAATCTGTATATGACAGATTTGTATAATGGAAATTGATGTAAGGTGAGGTAAAGACATAAATGAAGGATTCAAAGGATGAGGAAGGAACGTTGGATGACAAAACGTCTTTCTACGTTTTCCTTAAGACGCGCGAAAATGACCTGTCAAGAAGGTTGTCGCATCTGAATTCGCAGGGGTTGTTTGCAAAGTTACCTAACGCCTTCTCCTCGTTCTCGCAGAGCTAAACTGAGCGACAAAAAAAAGAAAAAGGGAAAAACGAGATACCAGGATTTCTCTTCAAACTTGTCGCCTGGGATTTAAGTTCAAGTTCGACCCTCCGCAACTCATTCAAGACTCCCTAGGGTGTCATTTACATTTGAATTTCGGAGGCGGTGCATGGCTAATCGTCAAATGACGTTTCCAGAGGATATCCCTGGCGCGCGATTTTCAGGCACGTGGGACTATAACGATTACCAACCTATCGCGGAAATTTAACGCGCATCTACCCTGCTTGTAGAAATTTTTAATGTGCCGCAGAAATATATCGCCCCGGGGAGGTTTTTTTCGTGAAAGTGCAATTGTACGAAAATTAATTCCATCCGAATAAAAATAATTGAAGGAAGATTATAATAAATCCGATAAACAGTACAATGCTTGCTGAAATATGAACAAAGATGGAAGAAGAAGGGAGGAAGAAAAGAGATAACCTAACATTAAAACAATACTGTAGTTGTAGTTGGTGAAATCACATGCACGCTGGTAGAAGACATTTGAAGGCTTCTTACAGACTAACTAGTCAAACTGTAGGATCTTTTGAGATACCATATTCAAAGAAATACATATTTAAAAAAAATAATATACTGTGCTATAATAGTAGAACGTAAATTGTTCCATACCAGTGTAAGTCGTAGGGGATTGACAGTCAAGTCAAATGTTACCCAAAGATGAGCGGTAAACGACCCGAAGATGAACCGATGTCAAGACAATCCTCCAAATAATGAAAAGAGTCCGCGAATCATTCCATAAGTCTCGAAACATTTTTTCACTACTTCGAGAGTCATGGAATAATTTGCGTGCTCGTTTTATTATTTCGACGATTGTCATGAACATTGTGATGAATATTATGCGAAATTTGCAAAAATTTGAGGCCTCTCGTGAAGCCTTAGAGATTTGAGTGAAGTTTTGAATACTAAAACTGTATACTGTAGATTTCACAACAGTTACAACTGCCTACTTTCTACGGGTCCAGATAATGCCAAACACCGGCAAGTCACATGTGCAGCAAGTCACACTGCGGCAACTCTCATTTCGAAAAAATATGAGGTCCACAACAAATTGTAAAAAATGCAGCAAGTCACATTTGCGGCAGCTTACATTGAGGTAAGTTATATTGTGGCATTTTTGATTCGGAAAAACAGTGTAGTCCACGTTTCTAATATTGAACGTTTCTGATATTGAAACTTACTTGAGATAAAAGAAATCGGTCGGTATAAAATTCAGTAGTCGGATGCAGAAAGGAGATATAGAATTATTTCGCGAGGTTGAAAATACTTTTATATCTACTTTTTGCATACGGAATGACAATTGGTTATTTCAGAATTCTTACTATGTATTTTTTTTACTTTCGCGATAGAAAAGAACTGAAATTCGATTTCAATCCGAATCACCAAGGGCTGATATTAGGTTTTGAAACATTCTCCACAAATCTGTTTAATTGATTTTTATTAAAGTTAAAATTATTCATGAAAACATATTTTATACATATAAGAACTCTATAACTTCTCAATAATTTAAAAAAAACTAACCACTAAAGAAACTAAATGTCCTTTTGATCATCAGGATTGAATAAGAATCGCAACTTTTACCTACAATTGAATCTAAAACACGATAATCTAAATAACTTTGGTTAAATAATAATTTTAACTCAAAGAACTTTTTCCTAAGTTAAGTTTAGATTTCTCCTATCATTATAAATATTTGATGAATGATTAGATTGGCTGTACAAAAATAATGTTTCTCTTTCTCTCTTTTCTCTGGGCTGTAATGATGGTGCACCGGGCACAGGCGCATGGTCAGCCAAGTAGTGCAAGTCAACATATGGGAAGACATTACCCTCCATGATTTCCTACCATATCCCTCACCAGACAAACTGGTCAACCGTTAAAGCGAATAAGTATTTTTATATATATGGATATATATGGAAATAGTTGATTCTATTAGAAAATGATAAATTCAATCAAGAAGGTTCGTATAAATGGTTTATTGAGATCGTAATTAAACTTAAAATATTCAAGGAAAAGTTTTTCATTTGAAACGGCCGCTTTTTATAGAACCTCTTAATTAAAAATGGTATAAAAAAATTTTACTTGGAAGAATTTAAAGTGGGATTTATATTTATATTTAATCTCAGAACGCTCTATTTAATTATGCATGATAAATTTTAGTGGTGCTCTTGTTATGCAAAATATGTTGTTTCTTATCTTGGATTTTTTACTTACACAGTGAAAATTAAAATACATCTTCAAGAATTTGCACTTTCTAATAAGCGAGGAGGAAATTATTCCGTGAGGAAATGAAAGAACACTTAAATCAATCGTATTTTAAAGGGGGATGGGCGCTAGAAGAAAGGTCGTTTCCGTTTTCTGCTTTCCCTTTTAATTGTGACTCGTTCGCCTTAGTAATCTGGTTAATGAGATGGCGCCCTCCTTGCATCCTATATATAAGTTATCTTCGCTTGTGTTTGCTTAGGGAGCATCGATTAGCCTCACAAATGTTCCTCATGGTCATTTCCGTCGACAATTTCCACAGTAATTGCTCTTTCAATTTGTAGATCACTATCATTCAAACACGCTTCATTGTCAGCATCTCTGATTGCCTGAATCGTTTTAATTAAGCAGCAACTATTTCAGATTATAATAATTCATTGATTTACATCAGGTTAAGAACAGTTTTCAAGCGTCAATTACCGATTAAAAATATGGATATACTTCCGAAAAGGTCACTCAAGAATATTGATTTGATACTTGGCCTAGGGGTTCCTGGTGGACCCTAATTAAACGCACTAAAAGAATACTTGGCGCAGATCAATATAAATTAAGTTATTAAAAATGTTGACTTTTTTAAAAATTAGTTTTCTTTTCAAAATCTCGAAAAATATTAATTTTGGAAAAAGTTGCTCATAAAATTTGTAGATCTAGTCGAAACACATATTTTTTATATTTATACTTTTTATCTAAAATTAATATTTTTCGAGAAAAATCACAAAAATGAATTTTCAGAGTTTTTCTTACCACCACTAGGATACGTGTTTTTTGGTTTTCCAAGAAAAAATCTGAAAATTAATTTTTGTCATTTTTCTCGCAAAATATTAATTTTAGAAAAAAGTATAAACTTAAAAAATATGTGAATCAACGAGATCTACAAATTTTTAAACAGTATTTTTTTCTAAAATTAATATTTTTAGAGTTCTTGAAAAAAACTAATTTTTGAAAAATGTCAAAATTATTAATAACTCAATTCATATTGATCTCCGCCAAAAATCCTTTTAGTGCGTTCAACTAGGGTCTAAAAGGAAGCCCTCGGCCAAGTATCAAGTTAATATAGTAATGTTACATGACATTGTAAAGTTGTTTCAATAGGGAATGAATAAATTTTCAGCTGAGGAAGGTATGCGGAGGCATTAAAGCTATACATGTAGAAGTTTCGCGACTATGAACGCTTTAACGGAAAAAAACTATGAGCAGAAAAAAGAGAAGGGAATGCTGGGAAAGGTGATATATAGTTAGCTGCAGTTTAGCGATACGTAGTCGTGAACTGGGCGATTTTATAATAATTTTGGGAGAAGGCTGTTTCATCCAGCGATTTACGGCCGCGTCCGAAAACTGCGACGTTCGATAAACTGCCGCGGGCTCTTTTTGCTGGCGATATTTTATTTGCGTTCTCAAATGTATTTATATGCCGCGTTGCAATTCGGTCGATATACGTGCAGGTGAAAAAAGCCTCGAAAAACGTACATGATCCCATCGCTTTCTTATTTATTTATTATCCATGCAGTTGTTTAGTACACTAAAAATCTAAAACTTGAAAGATCCAAAAACCATGAGAACATGAATTTCAGAGGTTAGAGAATCAAAGAAGCCGTTTTCCGCAAAAACAACTCAAGTCGGCTTAAGTTATTCTTGCAGAGAACGGCTCAAATGTACAGTGTCTAAAATGATATATCATAAGAAATTAATACAGAAAAAATATGCAAATCAGCTTCCTATGACATAAAAATTTTAAACTCATTCAGAAACATTTTTTTATAAGCAAATAAAATTCTATTCGGTCTGACTAACTAAGGGCGGAATAGCCGCTAATTAGCTCGTCTATAGTTGAAGGCTCGCGGAGCGTAAGGGCGTCAGTGCCAAATATCGGAAATGCGTTTTATTGGCTTAAACTAATTGTTTTGACCTAGCTCATATCTCTGTAGAAGATTATAGTCCCGTTTAATTTAGAAGTGGGTCAAAATCCATGTTTCCTATTTTCACATTCTCATTCATGAGAGTGTAATTTAATTGTCCAAATTTTCGATCTATAGTGGACTTAGAACTGAACTTTGCACAAAATTTGAACCTACATCTTTTATTCCGTTCCATTTTCTCTACATGGTTTTATGTTTTAAAGAGAGCCTTCTGTATAACGTAATTGTCAAGCGCGAAGCGCATGTGCCACAATGACAATGTGATCGTCAAAACCGTAGGTGTTTTGAGAACCTTCTTTAAAAACAAATTGAAAAACAATTTCAGTTCTAATTTACGCTTGTAGTCCATCAGGGGTTTAAATCATAGTTTTCAATTTGAGTTACAATATTTATGATATTTGAAAAAAAAACAATAGATTTAGGAAAGGAATAAAGTTCCGAATAGCTGAATTCTCCTATTTTCTTCAAGCTCCGTATACTTATGCATACGTTCATGGTGAAACCATGAAAAACCCATAAAAATCATGGTTTTTAGCGTTTATCTAAGCCAATACGCAAAATCTTCCAAACAAAAGTTATAGATCTCATCGAGATACACATGTTTTGCTACAAACATTTTTATCTACGAGTGATGTTTCCGCGAAAATTAGTGATACATCGATTTTCATAAAGAAAAACCTTCAAAAGTAAAGGTTTTTTGCGTTCAGCTCAGCCAATACGCAAAATTTTGCAAAACATTTCCAACAAAAGTTGTAATCTTATTGAGGTTCATATTTTGTTTTCAAAACTTTTTTTCTACGAGTGATAGTTTTCGAGAAAATTAGTCACATGGGTGCTTTCCGGCCTCCTCCACGAGACGTTGGAAAGGGGTCGGGGTTTGACAAACATTATTTTTGTGACAAGTCACAGAAATGCATTCTTACTACCAAATTATCTTCAAAAAAGGTATATGCTTGACCAACATTATTTCTGTAATCAGTCACAGAGGTTCCTTCTTGCCCCCCACGAGACGTTGGAAAGGGATAGGGGGGTTGACAAACATTATTTCTGTAACCAGTCACAGGGCTGCCTTCTTTCCCCCCACGAAACGTTGGAAAGGTGTAGGGTGTTAACAAACATTATTACTGTAACCACTCACAGGGGTGCCTTGCTGCCCCCTCCCCACGCGATACGTTGGAAAGGGGTAGGAGTTTGACCAACATTATTTCTGTAATCAGTCACAGGGGTGCCTTCCCGCCCCCACGAGACATTGGAAAGAGATAGGGAGGTTGACAAACATTATTTCTGTAACCAGTCACAGGGGTGCCTTCCCGCCCCCCAGGAGACGTTGGAAAGGGGTAGGGGTTTGACCAATATTATTTCTGTGACATGTCAGAGAAGTGCATACCCGCCACCAAATGGCCTTCGAAGAGGGTATATGTTTGACCGAAATTATATTTGTGATCAATCACAGGGGTGCCCCTCTTACCCCTCATGATACGTTGGAAAGGGGTATGAGTTTGATTACTATTATTTCTGTGACAAGTGACAGGTAACGAACAGTAAAGAAAGAGCTTACGGTTAGATGTATCACTAATTTTCTCTGACATCATCACTCGTGGAAAAAAATGCATGCACTACAAAATTTGTATCTCGATGAGATCTACAACTTTTGTTTGGGGTATTTTGCGAGATTTTGTATATTTGCTTAGATAAACGCAAAAAACCATTATTTTTATGGTTTTTTCATGGTTTCACCATGAAAATCGCCTGCTGAAAATTTTGACGATCATATTCGTAATGAACGCGTCGAAGTACATAAGTATACCAAGTTTAAATAAAATCGGAGAATTCAGCTATCCGGAACTGCACCCGATTAAAAAATAAAAGATTTCTGCAGGTTTTTCTGCCATGTCCAGTATTTTCTGAAACGCGCCGTTATTTGACATGTGATTTTTTTCAGATATTTGCGTCTTTGTAAGTGCTTCTTTCGCGATTCGATAGAGCAAAGTAATTGACGATCCTGAAACTGTTAAATTAATGTTGAAAAATGGATCTCATAATTTTTAATATTTTACAGCCTTGACTCAGATAATTGTCAAGCATCATTAAAAAAGTAGACAGCTTAAAGGGAAGCAAGGTAGGAACTAAAAATATTTCTTTTCAATTTCTTATTCATAAAAATTGTAGCCTGAGCGACTAAGCATTCCTTCTTGTGTTTCAAATGTAGTACTGCTATATACTTTCTCTCAGAGCACATTTCCAACTTCTCATGATATTCGTTTAAAGAATACGCTCTGGAACGGAAAAATATTTATGTTGTGAATTCTGACATTTACTAGTGCAAGTAGGTAGTAAAGATACATTAAAGAGAAGTTTGCACGAGATAAACATATATATGATACGATTTTAATAAAATGTTCATTTAGAAGCTCGAGCGTTGTGAGTAGTTTGTGTCTGACATTCCGGATGCCTTTTAAAAGGTACACCTACAGTCTTCTGACATGTGGCCCACAATAGAATTCACTCTCTTCGAGGACCATCGTTTTGATGCGACTAGCGTAGAACTCGGCCGCTTTCTTTATGTATATACCTTGCGAATTATTGAGATTACGTTTCAAGCAGCAGCTAAAGCGTACAAATCGCATTGCTGCCAGCTTCAAGGAATTTTAACAGCTCTTTTTCAGACTGATATACGAGAGGAGTTTTGTAGGGCAGTAAATCCAGAATTATCCCTGCTACCATGGGCCACTGTGTGTACGTGGAATCCTTTTAAACGCTGCTGAGAAAAAAGGACAACTTACGGGCTAACAGAAGAAGTAAAACGTTTAATGAGGACAAAGAATGCCAATAAAACGTAAACCGAGACAATATTGAAGAAATTCGTATCTGCAAGCTTTCACGAAATTAAAATTGAAAGTCTGTTCAAAAACCAATGTTTGATCTAATCTAGATGGAATGTTATAAATCAATAGTATTTATATATGAAGTCTCCTACGTTTTATTGGCTCGAACTAATTGTTTTGACCCACCTCATGTCTCTATTGAAGATTATTATGGTCCAGTTCTATACGTTCTATCGAAAAATCGAAATATACGACTATACGCACCATTGACAAGGGGTTTTCTCTGAGGTGGTTACTTCCTTTAGGACGTTTCTTTCGTGTTTTGATAGAGTTAATTAATAGCATGAAAGTACTGTCTTGTTTTTTTAGTTTGAAAAATAAAAAGTTATGCAGCTTTTTCTGTGTCGTGTCCGGTGTTTTTCTTTGTTTTGTCTTGCCGTTATTTGAACATTTTTTTGCAGATGGTTGTTTCTTTGTAAGCCCTCCTTTCGCGATTTGATAGAGCTAGGCAATAGATCAAAATAATTTTCCTTTTCAATAAAAAAAATATAAAAGTTATGCAAACCATTCTGAGTTGAAATCGGCGTTTGTTGCACCGTACCTTTGATAAGAGCTTTTCTCGGATGTGGCTGCTTCTTTCAGGAACTCCTTGTATCCCAGGCGG
>CAKNWT010218869.1:4149-16210 GCA_932066315.1 Andricus coriarius
GTCTTTTTGTATTATTTCATTGTTATTTGTAATTTTCAATGGAATATCTTAAATTTGCCCGATTTTTAGTTGAAGATTTAAAAAACAAATCATTTAAAATTAAAAAGTCTTTCGTTGGAAATGTTCAAGAATGAGTAATAATTCAAAAGGAAATGTTACAAATTAAGCGATTTGAAATTAAAAAGTTAAAGAATTTTATTTAAAATCAAAATAGATAAAAATTAAACTATCTGAAATCGATAGCTTAGTATAATAGATCTCTGATTGTTATTTGGGTAAAAAAAAATTTAATATCACAATTTTTGGTGACTAAAAATTTGTTCAGTTTTAAATGAAGTTTATATTCGTTTAATTTTGAACGGTTCATAGTAGAAATTTTTTTACTTTTAATATTTCCCATTTCAAATTATTTTTTTCTAACATTTTTTTAGAATAATTCATTTTTAAAGGTTCGTAATTGAAATTTTTTCCATTTTGAACGGTGAAAATGGTGATGAATTTATTTTTTGATCTTAGAAATATTATCTAATCAATTTTAATTCCTCTGAATTTTAAATCATCCAATTTTTAATAGTCTAATCTGACAATATTCAATTTTTATCGTTTTTTAATTGTCCTATTTTTGAAATTTTAATCTAAAATCATTCAATTTCAAGATTCTTTAATTTAGAAAAATTAAATTTTGAACGTTTTGAATTAGAAAATATACAATTTCAACTCCTTTTTAATAAAATTGTCCAATTTTATTCTCAAATTTTAAAATTATGAGAACTTCTGATATAAAATTTTTCAATTTCAAATAATTCAATTTTAAACGCTTTTACTTAGAGGTTCAAGTTCAATTCCTTTTCATTCCATTCAAAATATTGTGCTTTTTTCAGAATGTTACCTAATCTAAAATTGTTTGATTTGAAATGTTTTGAATTCAAAATCGTTCAGTATATATATTTTTTTAAATTTCAAACGCTTTTAATTAGAAATTGTGAATTATTTTTAAAAAATTGGTTTAAACTTAATATTTATAAATATGTTTGATAATGGATTTTCAAATTGTTTATCGTTTTCATGTAAGGAAATAAGAATGCAGATAAGTGAACGCGCGCTTAACGCGCGTGTATTTACTGCTAGTAGGATATTATAAAAATATTTCACGCTCTGGTACGGACGGAATTAAGACAGGTTTTAAGACATATTTTAAGACAAATGCAGGGTCCTCTATTATAAAAATAACGATCTCACTTAATCTAAAAAAAAAAATTATGGGTTCTTTTGTGGGAATATTTCTTTGATCTCTGCCGCAGGAGTCTAAATTTTCTTAGTCATGGACCCTGACAAATTTTTTGGGATGAAGTCAGTTATTACTAGGTCGTTACTATTATCGTTAGGTTCTTCGTCATCGTTTAATGTCGACTCTTTCGTGTTATTTTAATTGTACTCAGCAACTTTGTAATGCCGCAGACGCATCCTGAAAATAATAGCAGAATGATTTTATTGCTTTAAGGAGGGAATGGTCGACGGGTGACGATATAAGTCTAATAACATTTTTTAAGTGCCGGGGATCCAGCTATTGACCTTTTTGTTAAAATTAACTTGCCCTTTTTTTATTACCTTTCTTTGATTGATTCTGGGAAAAAATTATAATTTTAAATTTATTCTATAAATTTTTTCAGAATTGGTTAAAAACTGGAATTTTTTTCGCAAATTGCAAGATACTAATCTTAATGGCTTTACAATTTGGACGCGCCAAAAATTGGCTTTGAAACTTGAATTTTAATTCGCAGATTTTTTAAGTTGGACCTTCATATTCAGAAGGTTCTGAAATTCAATAAATTTCAGATCAGTTTCTCAGGCCCTTTACTTGTTTCTTCTTCTTCTTCAAAATAACTAATAATTGTATTCTGTCTTTATAACAATCAATTAATTAATTTTTTTTTTACTGATCAGTCAAAAATGAGAGGTTCATACAGTATATTTTTCATTTTGCTTAATTAATATAAATATAAAAAATATTCAGCAGCTTCATAAATTAAGCTCAAAAAGAAATGAAGGGTTTACGGCAGAACCATGTATGTGTCAAGAAAACAATCTTTAGGAGAGCAAAAAAACATTCTCCAAATTCGAATTTTTTTCCTCTTCTAAATGAGAAAGTACATTCAGAAGTTGATAGAGCTCTATAGGTCTCTAGAAAAAAAATTTGGAAAAAGTTAATATTTCTCGAGAATAATAACGTCAAAGATCGTCCTCCGTCATAACCATCTAAGTGCCAAGACATTTTTTTGCTTAAAACTCTAATTCATATGAAATGTATCAGTGAAACACCAGAAAGATGGTACGAGTCCAATATAAAATTCGAAAGAGGAAAATTACAATAAATACAACATTGTTTGAACAGTTTGTTTAAAAAATTAAGATATGGAAAAACTAATAGCGTTATTCGATTCAGCCATATTTTAGAAAAGCATTTTTATTGAGTCGAAAATTCTCTAAATGCGCGATACATATGTAACGCAACAAAACATTTTTTATATTCATCGGATTTCTACCAAAATGATATTCATAATATTCCAGTGTAAAAAGATATTGCATTGATCTATAAAATTTCAAACTAAAAAGAAAAATATTGCAAAAAATTCTTCCAAATTCTGGAAAACAAATTCTTTCAAATATACGAAGAAAAAAAAAACTAATGAACTAAAATGGAAATCTACGGACACTTTTATATTTCTAGGGATGAACTTATGAATATTACGAGGGTGGATCAAGTATAAAGGAGCCTTTCTTTATAAAAGTTTATTGGTATGAAACACAAATACAAAGGAGTGATATTATTTTTCCACATAATCTCCTCTTTTGGAAACACATCTGATTGGAAGTTTCTTAATGCCCTCTTTTTAAAAAACAAGATGGGTGTTTCGTGAGTCGATTGCGCTGCACTCTCAACGCTTATTTCATGGGTCTAAACATTACCGGGTGTTCCAGTGTAGTCTAGGATATTTGAACCAAATTTTGACGCGTTATATTTGCTATGTGTGATCTGGCATTGTCCTGGAGCAAAATCGAGTACTTTATCGATTGGCGTTATCATTTTGTCCGGTAAGCAGCCTTAATATCAGTAAGATGATGATGTTTTGAACACTGCCATAACTGATTTTAACTTCAGCAGCAATTTCAGCGATGGTGATGCAACGATCGCCCTCCACAAGGTCGCGAACTGCGGACATTCTCAGTCATCTTCTTGCAGACTTCCGTACTGACTCGGCACAGTTTTTGGGCTAGGGTCCCACACTTAACATCCCCGTCCCCACCTCCAGAAAGTCGCAATGTCGTAAATCATCTTGGCCGGTCCACAGAGAAAAAGTCTCGTTTATATTTAATCCACCCTCGTATCAGAGATCACGTAGAAAAAAATCCCATTAGTCATATGAGCTTCAAAAATTTGAAAACGGTGTTAAGTTCTTGAACAAAGTTATTTTATCGAATCAATCTTTTCATCATTCAATCTAGGTCCCTGATATCTCGGCAGCAGCTTTTGTTTTTCATTTAAATTTCAAATTCATAATCTCATTTTTGAGCACGTTTTTTGTCTCCCATGAACAATTTCGATTTTGTGAATTATAGGCTGTTATTGATTGACATTTTTAATATAGGATCTTTTATAAATGGAATTTACTTGAAAAATGTGAAAAGTGTCCTAATTAAATCTGAAAAGTGACTAAAAGGGACTAATGTGAATTAATAATGTGACTAATGTTCTTTTGAATTCAAAAGAATGCAACAGAATTCGATTCATAAGACTTCAAAAGATTTCACATGAGCGGGAAAAAATTCCATTGATTTCAGTAAAATTGGATTGAATGTAGAGGAATTTAAAGGGAATGAGGACGAATTCATTAAAATTCATAAAACTTCCAGGCAAATTAAAAAAAAAGTGAATTGAAAACAATGTAAAAATATGAAGAAATGCATTGAATTCATTAATTCAAAAGAATTTGATGAAATACTTAAGAATTGTAGGTGAGTTTAAAAAACTGCAGTATAAATTAAACAAAAACTAAAAAAAAATCCATTGAATTAAGTAAAATGTATTGCATTTAGAAGAATTCAGTTGAAATAACAAAATTCAAGGGATTTTCAAATAATTGAAAAGAATAAAACGAAATTCCTCACATCTTGTGAATAAATTCTGATATTTCCTGAAATTCTGGAAAATTTATTAGAATACGTTGAAAGCTTTTACAGTTCCTTAAAATCATTGCAATCCTCGGAAATCTGAGCAAATCCCTTGGAATCCTTTACAATAGCTCAAAACCTTATAGGTGCTTACATGACCGGGATTTCATATCTTCGAAATTCTAAGAAATTGATGACAACCACGTGATATTTTTTTCACAACCCTTAAAATCATTACAATCCTTGGAAACCCCTTGAAATTTTTGTAATCACTTGAAAATGCCTTGAAATCTTTTGGAACCGCCTAAAATATCTTAAATTCTTTGAAATCCAATCAAATTATTAAAATCAATTGAAAATTCCTTGGAATCTCTTCGAATTCCCTACAGTATTTCAAATTCTTTGACATTTTTCGAAATCTCTTAAAAATTTATAAAGCTCTTCAAAATTCCATGAAATGTTTAAAAGTATCCTTAAGTGGCAGCCCTGATTATTCTTAACAATGTTTTTCTTGAAGTTCCCTGCCTTTTCCCCGATTTTCCTTGACCTGTATCTACCATGTCAAATAATGCAAATTTTCAAACTGTATTATTATTGAAACTAGGTTGGTTCATTTAAGTCCCGTAGCACTGCGGTATAACCTATTGCACAATGCCTCTATTTAAAAACCCATATAAAACAGAGGCCTATATACGGGTCTTCCTCACTATTAAGTATCATTCTAGTCCTTTATCATGAGTATGTATACAGCTGGACGACTCCACTTGACTGCGTGTGGACATGTAAAAATTTTACTTTACTTAGGGTACTTTCTTAGAAGTACTCGCATTCGGCCAGTGGAGAGGAAAACTGCAGAAAAACATCTCCCAAGTTCAGCCGGTCTTCCGACTGTCGAGTTCGAAAGTAGCCATTCGATGGTCTAGATCATCGAGCGTACACAATCCTCCTCGGCGTCAAATCTCAGGCTTGACATTAGTTAAATGCAGCGAATACACAACCTGATCGTACATCGCAGGCGGTCACCCATCCGAGTGCTATCGACGCTCTAATGCCGTCGCATTTGCCAATTTATTTTTCTGAATAGGTAATTTTTACAAAGTTTTTAGAGTTTTTTAATTTAAATGTTTTAACGGTTTTTTAAAATTTGTAATTAACTTTTTAATTATCGATGCCTCCTTTGAAGAGAAATGAAATTTCAGCGAAAGAGTCGCATGTCAAGATACTAAAATTAGCCTCTTTTGCAGAAATTGGAGCTTCGGAAGAGGATGGATCAAGGAAGGTCGTTCGTTCCCCACTAAATTTGAATTCAAACGTGTTATCGTGTTCCTGCGAACCCGAGACGATTTGCTGACTTGCAATGTGGGTCTTATGCTGTCATTGTGGCTGATACTATTCTGGTTGTTGGTCATCGCTGAATATCGACATCGTATGTTGATTGTTGATGTTGAACAAGAGTAACTCTAACTACTACCTATGAGTCCGGTTCCGGAAACGATTGTTACGCGAGCGTCCGTTTTACTCCAAGATCTCCATTTGGGGGCAAATGTGGAGCAAACTGGCCGCAACAATTGAGCCGTGCGTGCCGAAATGATAAACTGTGAGTTAAAATTAAACCGTCGCGTCGCGGGTATGTCTCGCTGCCATTCGTTTAAACATGTAAGAATAATAGGAATCGTACTTGCTGGAGCTCGGTGGATTTACATTAGCATGAGGGGTAAAAGAGGCCATGGCCTGACGAGTAACTCACACTAAACACTTTATAGTTTATAGTTATATGCTGAGAATGACAACGAGATCAAGCTTGTCCAGCATTGTTAACTTTTGACAATAAAGTTGAAGGTAAGGATGAGTCATTAGAAGATGAGAGAGTCGTAAATATTAATTAGGGCACTCGCCGAGGTACATAATGTAAACCGACCGGGATGAGTTAATCGAGAGTGACATGAGAGCTCCCAGTCAGCTCGCGACCCAACTGTCTTGTGTAAATCAGTTTTTGTCGTTGTTGCAGATAGAGAACTTC
The DNA here is from genome assembly GCA_932066315.1 of Andricus coriarius. NCBI lineage: Eukaryota > Metazoa > Arthropoda > Insecta > Hymenoptera > Cynipidae > Andricus > Andricus coriarius. Next base: position 10,340 of record CAKNWT010218869.1, read on the forward strand.
ACAATCTTGAGTTGCGGTTTGGTTCATATTCATATCTTGAAAGAAAATCTTGTTTTTTTTTAAGAAGGTTTTTTAAGGGCTTCAAGTTTCTCTCATCTTTTTCATCCCCTATTTTTATGCGATTCTTAGTGCTACAAAGCCTCTTCTGCTCGCTCGTCTCCCTACAAAAAACTTCGGATTTAAACGTGTTCAAAATCATTGCACTTTGAATGTGAGGTTGTCGCAAATTAGATTTCCAAAGAACATCTCGTGAATGCGATACAATACTTTGCAATCCAATATTTTCTGCTTCGAATTCGAACTATCGCATTAAAACGCATTGAACACGAAATCTCTCACCTCGCATTCAGATGTATTCAAGATTTAGACGGTATATGCGAAATCCGGCATTAGAAAGTATTGGGTAATACTTTTTAATCCGACGCTTTTTGGAGGGAGACATTTCAGAAATTAATTTAAAGTCCTCTTTGAAAGACCTTTAAAATTGAAATAATTTCGTCTAATTTAATTGAGCATCAATTTAGAGGGAACTTTAACATTTTTAACCTTTCTAAGCTGAAAAATATTAATGTAATTACACCCGACACTCAAGACTTAAATACAAATTCTGAGTTGTTTCCCAGTTTTCAAACATTTCTCCTGGGCATTTGAATTTTCAAATGCAAGTCCTCAAAACTGAACGATAACGTTAATTTTCTAATTTGAAGTATTCAAATTACAATCTCTAAATTAACGAATCAAATGCGGAACAACACTAAAAGTAAAGCGTTATAAATAAAAAATTAAACAATTTATTTCGAATTCAAATAATCAGTATTATAAAAATTCGAAGCATTTAAAGAGCCTAGGGGGAGGGGGGCGTACGCACGTAAAAATTGCCCTGCAAATGTTAACCTTGAAATTAAATTTTTTTGGTAGTTATGTAGGTAGGAAAATTAGAAAAAGCATTTTTTCGTAAACGGACGAAGCACTATAAATTATTTAACTATTAAGACCTTAAATTTGAAAAAGGGTTGTTTCGCAATTTTAGATCAAATAATTTTTGAATGGATAATTTTAACCTAAACTCGGAGAACTTCGTAAAATTTTTTCCCTCGCTTTGTTTAAAAGAAAAATGTGGTTTAAAATTGGAACCGCGAAAACGGTCATTCAAATTGGAATCACGTGACATGAAAGTTGACAGAGATTCTCAAATATTCAAGTTCTAACCAAAATTTTGATAAAGTGGTTATGCCAATAAGTTATGCTAAGGCTAATAAATGGAGTTTGTGAAAAATGAGACTATGTCACCATGTACAAATGTTGACGTGTACTTACGAAGTCTGGATTACTTTTAATATACTGTATTGCCATAAATATATTTTTGGGAGATTCCCGCTAACAACTTTCACAAAAACCTCTGTCAAAAATAATATATTTCTTAATTCCCACAACCCGAAGAATGACTTGAGAATTACTAATACCTAAGCTGTGATTGTTGCGAAAGTCGACCCCTTTGACGGAATAGGGGCCTCCAATCGACATCGTTAGAAAAATTCAAATTTCAACATTAAATTAGAGATAATAAAAAAAAAATGCAAAGAATATTCTACTGACTTATATAGAATACGATTTGTACGAACTGTGCGATACATTCATTGGAAAAGTGACATCTGACTTTGGAAAAAAACCTATTGTACAAGATTGGGCGATTGAGATTTACTAATTTAAAAAATGTTTAATATAAGATTACTTAGTTATGAACGTTTTCAATTTAAATATTTAAGTATCAAGATTCTCGATTGGATACTGCACAATTTTAAACAATCTAAACTTGAAATTAAACCTCGTTTAGGGACGCAAATATGCTTAGGGGCGTCTAGCGAAAGGGGCGTGGGTTGGCGGCTACCCCGTATACCCACTCCAGTCCGCCGCAGCCCGGTTTCTCCCAGCCTCAAAAATTCCCACTCATTTTCCAGTTCAGTGGCCACTCTGTGTAATACAATTTGAAATTGTGCCAATCTCCATCAATTATTCTAAACGATTAAATTTGAATTGGCGACCTTGCTAAAAATAAATTAAAATGCTTTTGCATTAAAAATATCGCTTTTTGTAGCTGACTAAAATCTAATTTCTGTAATCTGTTTGTCTTCTCTATAAATGAATGTTCCAGTTTCAGACAAAGCATCCTGCTTTCCGGAAAGTAAAAGCAGTAACGCTCCCATTCTTCGGGTACTCAGTGGCTTTTGTTTTTGATTCATCTCTATACGGCTTTTGTCCCATACGAATAGATTGCCGACGCCGTCGACGATAAGCCTCGTTCACTGGGTATTCATGTACTACTAACTAAATTAGGATTAAAAATCGGCGATCCTTGACCTTGAAGAGCTAAAGCTCATCTGTAAGGTTTTCTGGTCTAATAGGGCTTTAATAATTTTTTAAAGAAAATTTGGATCTAAACCAAAATTTTGTAAAGCAATTAGTAAAGTACCATTGGATTCAGAAAATGTTACAAATCCATATACGGGGCGGCCGCAAAACTTCATTTTCAAAATTCCCTGACTGTTTCCTAATTTTTCCCTGATTAATTTTTCATTTTCCCTGACTATTATTATTCGATGAAATTTATAAGGACTCCAGGTGAATTTTAATGAATTCAAGATAAATCCATAAGGCTTCAAAACAATTCAAAACGAATTCAAAGGAATTCAAATGAATTTGAAAAAATTCAAAAAATTACACTAGTTTCAGTAAAATTGGAGTGAATTCAAAAGAATTTAAGGAAAATGAGAAGAATTCGATAAAATTCATAAAAATTCATGGCGAATTAAAAAAAATTAACTGAAATGAAAAAATTCCAAAATATGACAAAATTAATTGAATTCAGTGAGTTTGAAATTACTTTAGAAAAATTTAAGGGAACTCAAACGAATTGGATTGCCTAATAATTCAAGGTGAATAACTTCAGAATGAATTAAACAAAAATTAAAAATCTCCATTAAATTGAGCAGAATGGAAAAAATTGAGAAGAATTCAATTAAATTGAAAAAAATTCAAAATTAATTCAAGATAAATTAATAAGAATTCTGGGGGAATATTTTCAAAATGCCTTGGAATCTTTTAAACTAGTCTACAATATTTAAAATGCTTTGAAATCTTTTGAAATCTCTTGAAACATTTTAAATTACTGAATTACTGAAATCAATACCACGCTGGAAGCACCAGTTCCCGTTAGATCACTGAAGTTAAGCAGTGTTGGGCGCGGTTAGTACTTGGATGGGTGACCGTCTGATACTACTGCGTTGCTGTTGGCGGTCGTGGGTGTGGTGAGCCCATTTACTACAAATCCACCTAAAAAACACTACCCGAATCGGGTAGTGTCACGCTTACCCCTAGAGGCTCGCCGAAAGGGAAATAGCTTAATGATATACATACAATAAAAAGTTCTTTGGAAACTATAAACGCATCCTAAAATCTTTTAAATTCTTTAAAATCTTTGGGAATACCTTGAAATCTTTAAAAATCGTTGAAATCCTACGAAATCCCTCAATTCTTGTGAATAAATTCTTTGAAATCCATTAAAATATTCTAAAGTCCTGTGAAATGACATGAAATCTGGCATTTCCTGAAATCCTAGAAATTTGATTAAAATACCTTGAGAGCTTTTAAAATCCCTTAAAATCATTGAAATCCTCAGAAATCTCGTAAAAGACCTTGGAAAATATGAAAATAACCTAAAAACTTATAGATCCTGTAACATCGTTTCATATCTTCCGAAATTTTATAAAACCCCATGAAAATTTGTTTAAATCCCTTGAAATCATTCAAATTTTTTGAAATTTCTTGAACATTTTTAAATCTGTTTAAACGTTTTAAAGCTCTTGAAAGCTCCTTAAATATTGTTAAAATACCCTAAAATCCGTTGGGATCCCTTCAAATTATTGAAATCTATTGAAAATTCTTCGGAATCTTTTAAAATACCTGAAAATGTTTCAAATCTTTTGAAATCCCTTGAAACTTTTTGAAGCTCTTGAAAATTCGTTGGATTTTTTTTTAAATTCTGTAAAATCTTTAAAGTCCTTTAGAATCCCTTGAAATTCTTGAAATCTGTTCTAAATTCGTTGGAATCTTTTAAAACAACCTAAAATGCTTTAAATCCGTTGAAATCTTCTTAAATTCCTTGAATCTTTTTAAAGTCTTTGAAAATTACTTGGAATTTAAAAAAATACACTAACATATTAAAAATCCTGTGAAATCCTCATGAAATTAATGAAATCTGTTAATAACTTTAGGAACCTTTCAAAATACCCTATAATATTATAAGACCTGAATTTATTCAAATAAAATGGACTAAAAAGTGATTTGACAAAAAAAGTGATTAAAAGTGACTGTGGCAAATTTTTTGTAATCACTGCCTTTTCCTGACGAACGAAATTCCTTAGATTTTCCCTGATTTCCAGGCTTCCCTAAATTGCGGCCATCCTAATATAGTCTGTATCAGAATCGGCTGAGATTTTTTTCTGATGAGCTATAGCTTACCAAAGTCGAGGATCGCCGATTTTTTAATCCTACTTTAGTTACTAGATCGTACCACCTCTTTTGTCCGCAGAAGCTCGGACGACATGATCCGATTACCTCGCTGTAAGCGTTTTTTCTACGAGAAGTAGAACCAGGCGATAGTGGCTCATCTTTCAATGTTTCGAAAATTATTTTCCCACCAAAGCGACAGTCTGTCACGCGCTATTCCACATACAATAAGGACACGTGCGTTCCCCTATATCACTATAATCACGAATCTGATATATATGTATTAAATATTATATATACATGTATATGTCATTTAATTCTTTTGGTATTTATTATTTATCTGCTTTGACTATTAATTGCCATACTAGAGTTTATCTCAACTTCGACCTAATCGTCGGAGAAAAGTTATAAGCGAACGACATACTTATCTATCGAGATAAATGACTACGATATGCAAAACTGGGATATTAACTCCGGATGCTAGTATTCATCCTAGGAATCAATACAGTTGCATGGTCTGTAGATCTAAGTTTAATAGAAATTTGAATTACGCGTTTTTTCCTCAAAAAAAGGTCAGAAACTTTTTAAATCCATATTCATTATTTTTGTAGCGTACTGCAAATTGAAAGAGCTTTAATTTAAACGTGTGCAAATTTGAATGCTTAAAACTTTAACATTTTTTGAAGTGGGTGAATTATAAATCCGTAGGCTTCAAACTAATTTGTTGAGGTTCGCATGTTTTTCAGGGGTTGATACAGGTCAGGGAATTCTGGGGAGTCAGCGAAAATTGGGGAATTTTAAACTGAACAGGGAATGTCAGAAAAAACCTGACAGAGTCAGGGAGATTTCGATAAACGAAAGTTAAAGTTAATTTTATTATTGTGTTGAAAATTCAAGAGATTTGTTAAAAATTCATTAGTTTTGGATTAAAATTGAACCGTTTTGGTAAAAAATTCGACTATTTGGTTCATAATTAACTTTTCTGTTGAAAATTCATATTTTCGGTTTCAAAATTCAACTGTTTTGTCGATAATTTTATTCATATTTTTGCATGAAAAGTTTATTTCTTTATGGACTGAAACATCTTTCTTGTATAAAAATTCAACTCTTTTGTTGCAAATTCGTCTTTGCGGTTTAAAAATTCATCTCTTATTGTAAAAGTTTCAATTTTTTTGATTAAAAATGCAAATGTTTGGTTGAAAATTAATCTGTTTTGGTTAAGGATTCAAGTATTTTGTTGAAAAGTCGTCTTCCTTGGGAGAATTAAACTATTTTTTGTTTAAAATTAAAATGTTTTTTGACTGAAATATTAACTGTTATCATTTTTTGTTTGAAAATTAATTGTTTTAACACTTAAAGGGCATA